>MU728109.1:22971-40639 GCA_026770625.1 Nicotiana glauca | reverse complement strand
AGAAGGTGAAGGCGAGTCTACGGTGTAAATTTGGGGTGATTTGGGGTAGGTGTTGTTCGCCGGAGGTAGGGTTCCAGCGAGACAAAATTTAGTATTCGAACAGATGAGGTGATATTCGAAGGAAACCAAGTAGAGGGGTGGAAAGAGGAGTTCATGGCGGTCATATGGTGTAATTTTGATGAAGTTTGGCATAGGGGGTGTTTCCCGCCGGCGGGGTCGGCGGAGGAACAAGGGCGGCTATGGTTTGTTATAGTGAAGGGGATGGAAGAGACGAGGGTAACATTTGATCTTAAGACATATTAATTAATTATGGGAGAAGGAACTAAAGCCGTTGGATCATATGATTTTGAAGGGCTCAGATTTAATTGACACTCAAACGGTGTCGTTTGGTTTATAAGAGATTAGACTGTGACCGTTGGATTAAGGGTGATCAATGGAAGGAATTTAACGACGTCAAACGACGTCGTTTTGATTATTTGAGGACTGACCGGGTTTAGGTAACATTGGGCCTGGACTGGGGCGGATGTTTTTGATTTGGGCTGTGGTGTTTAGCCCAATTTATTTAACAGTCCTTTTCTTTCTTTTATCTTTTATTTGCTTTTCTTGTATTTTAACTCATTTTGTATTTTATTTTCATTTTTTGTATTTTTGTATATTTTGTATTTTTTTGATTTATTTTATATTATTTTTGTTTTCTGATTTTATAAAATTGAGATATTAAACTAACAATTAAACTAATTAAAGCCTAAAATTATTTAATAACTATTTTGTAGCAATTTTCAATTAAAATAATAAAATGCTAAAATAAACTATTTTTTGTGATTTTCTTTAAATTGCTCTAAAATGAATTAATACCTACTCAATACCAAAATATAAAATTAAAATCCTAATGAAAATGCATATTTTTATATTTAATATGAGTTATTATGCAACCAATTAACACAAGAATGCAACAAATATCAACAAAAATTGTAAAAATAAAGAAAAATCATTTTGTTTGGATTTTTAGGAATAATTTGCTTAGGACAAAAATCATGTGCTCACATGGCTTTCATAAAATATAGAATTTTATCTAAAATAAAAGGTTGGAAAGGAAAGTTTCTAAGTCAAGCAGGGAAGATAGTTTTATTAAAGTTTATTTTAGCTGCTATTCCCTCATATGGTATCTCTTGTTTTTAGATATCTGAAGGGCTATGTAACCAAAATCACTAGTTTATTTTCAAACTTTTGGTGGGGTTAGAATGATGATAAGAGAAATATGCATTTTAAAAAGTGAGAAAAACTATGTGAACCAAAATTTAAAGGGGGCTAGGCTTTCGGGATTTAAAGGCTTTTAATATGACTCTTTTAGCCAAACTTGCATGTTGAATTCTAACTGAACTGGATTTGTTAGTTTCTCAAGTCCTTAAAGGTAAATATTCTCCTTAGAAATCTTTCTTACATGCACCAACCAATAGATCTACATCTTGGGTATGAAAAAGTATTTTATGGGGGCGAGATCTATTAAGTAGAGGTGTTAGATGGAATGTTTCAAATGGTAAATCTGTAAAAGTATGGAGAGATCCATGGCTACCACGAGATAGCTCCTTTTACCCCTTAAATATGATGAGTGGTACTGTGACAAATCTGAAAGTATCAAAACTAATTGATGACAGTACTAACACGTGGAATATTCAGATTTTGAATACTTCATTTAGCGAAGATGATATCGAATCTATTTTAACTATTCCAGTTTCTTCTGTGGGGGGCAATGATTAACTGATTTGGCATTTTACTAATTCAGGTAAATACAAAGTGAAGTCTGGTTATTATTTGGCGAAATTGCTCCTCATGTGTTCCCGAAATCCTTTTGGAACTATTTATGGTCTTTAAATATTAAAAACAAGCTCAAATATTTCTTAAGGAAGTGTGTCTTAAATACATTGTCTGTTAAGAATATTATTAAAAAAAGAATTCACTCTATGGATGATATTTGTCCTATTTGCTAGATCTGATTTTAAAGATGCAAATAATATATCTGTGCAAGAACTCATGGATAGCAATTCAAAGATTGAAGGAATCAATTAGAGAAGATCAAGGAATCAAAGAGTAACTACGAGATGGAAGCAATCAATCAGGGAGCTTAAGGAAAACAATATGAGATTAGCAAAGATCACAAAATCAATGGACAACTACGAGATGGAAGGAATAAAGAAAAGCAATCCGGGATTAGAGTAATCAATCAAAGCCAAGACGGAATCAAACAAGCCTAAATTTAAAGAATCAAACAAGTCGAGCGTATCCAAATTCGAAAGGTGCAAGATCTTGGGAAGAATATATGGAACATCAATCAAGGATCTCATAATTATAGTCGTTGCTGTATGACCATATTCTTGGAAAGAATCAATTTCTTTCCAAGGATCAAATTTCTTAGGTTGGCAAATCTCTCCAGACACCAAGCCTCTCTCAAAGTATTTAAACATGTATATGTACCATAGAACCATATACTTTGATCGAACCAAAATACCCTCTTTTTATTCTACTGCAAACAAACATTGTAGCTCTACTATATCTGTTATGTAACAAGTTAGAGAAGAAAGAGAGAGCAACACTGGTGAGGGATTGTATCAAATGAAATGAGTGAAATAGGAACTAGGCGATTGGTGTAGATCACACCATTCTCTGTACTCTCTAAGAAACTCATTCACTAAAAAAGAACTCCCTTGCAACCCAAGGGGACTGGACTAGGATTCACATTGAATTCGAACTAGTATAAAAGCTCAGGTGTCTTTAATTCCTGTATTTAAATTCTACATCTTAAATTCTAACTTTACCAGTATCAAGTTCTTATATCCAATCTACTAATCGTAAAACTAGTCAACTTCTAGCTATTACGTTTAAAAATAAACAATTACCCCCCCTCCCCCACTTTCAATTGCTATCAAAGCAAGGCTCACACTTTTCTTTTTTGCTATCATTGTAGCACTTTTCAAGAAGGTACTTCCCAAGTAAGGCCACCATACTTTAATGGACAACATTTCTCCCACTAAAAAGTACGTATGGAAATATATGCAAAGGCATATGATGTTAAAGTATGGAGAATCATCAAACAGGGAAACTATCCTCTGTCGGCTGCTGCTCAACCTCTTGCTGATCCTAAAGATATAGACTAATATACAGATGAGAAAATAAAGGTCGTGCAACTCAACAACAAGGCAAGAAATTTTTTCTACAATGCTATAAGTGGTGAAGAATATGAAAAAAATCTCCAGCTATGATACAGCCAAAGAAATGTGGGATAAGCTTGAAGTTACATACGAAGGAACCAGCAAAGTGAAGGAAACACATATCAACATGTTGGTTCACTATTATGAACTCTTCCAAATGAAAGAAGGATAATCCATTGAGGAAATGTTTGCCAGATTCAGTAAAATCATTAGCGACCTAAAAGCTTTCGGCAAACCATACTCAAGTGGTGACCAAGTTAGAAAGGTTCTTAGAAGTTTACCAACCACTTGGCAAACTAAAGTAGTCACAATTGAATCACAGGATCTGAATAAATTATCTTATGATGAGCTTTGTAGAGAACTCATAGCCTTCGAAAAGATGCATCTCAAGAAAACAAACCAAGAAGAAAAGAAGAAAACAATTGCATTCAAGGCCACAACTGAGATAGCTGAGAATAATATCAATGATGATCCTGAAGCTCTTCAAGAAGAAATTGCTATGATGTCAAGAAACATGGATGGCTTAGTGAGAAGATTTAGGAACATGAGAAGAAGAAGGATTCTACCTAAGCGAACCAGGCAATACAATGAACAAGATAAGAATGATGCAAAATGCTATGAGTGTGGAAGATTTGGACATATTCAAGCCGAATGTCCAGATCTAAAAAGAAAAATCTCCAAAGATTTCAACAAAAACAAATCATTTGGAATCTAGAGTGATGAAGATAGTTCAGAACACGAAGAAGTAGCAAATCTTTGCTTCATGACAATTCTGGAAAATGATATGAACAAACTTTCAGGACACTAGACGGATATTTCAGACGATGAATGCAAAGATAACAATGAAAACTACTTCATGGCTCGAGGTGAACAAGCGAGGTAAGGTCTTATAATTGTGAAAGATGTAATGAATTGCAGGATATTCTTGATCTCACTTTGAAAGAGTCTAAAAAATGATGGATGAACTAAAGAGACTCAACAAAGAAGTAAAAGACTGGAAACTCAAACATGAAGTATGCAAAATTGAAAAAGAAGTACTTCAAGAAGAGTTTGAGGAATTGCAAATGCAACTCAATGGAATGCGTAAATCCACCAGTCACAGTTCTATCAGGTCAAACTAGACGACTTACAAGTCAACTAGAAAAGGACCAGCCAGAACTAAGTCCACTAGCACTAACACAACTGAAAGACCCAAAAATAGGTCAGGAATTATGTGTCAATACTGCAATAAAAGTGGACATAAATATTCTTATTTTCATTTTCGTAAGTCTAATATTTCTGGATGGATTTGGAAACCCAAAAATGATCTTGAACCTAGTAACACTAACCAACCAGGACCCAAGCAAGCTTGGGTACTATCACGACCCCAGTTCACCCTCCATGAACATGCCGTGATGACACCTAGTTCCTACAACTAGGTAAGACTAACAATGCGGAAATTTAATATAACAATGCGGAATAATTAATTAAAAACTGAACATATGTAAGATAATGACTGCATATAAGGCCGCTCGGCCTATACAACCCAAAAGAAATGCGGAAGTCTACAACTCAATCCCAAAACCTGGAAACTCATGAGAACCACATGCTAATAGAAACATAGTACGCTGCTCTAACTCCAGAATATCTAAACAACTGAGAGAAAGGAATAAACTAGATACTAAAGCTGGAACAGAATAGAGACTTCTGGTCTACGGACGCGGCAGATATAACTCGAAGACTCCGTATAACTCCTCGCCTCAAGGATAGTACGCCTGGGTGGAGGAACCTGGATCTGCACATGAAAAAAAAAATATGCGCAGAAGGGGCATGAGTACACCATAGCGGTACTCAATAAGTGCCAAGCCTAACCTCGGTTGGGTAGTGACGAGGAAGGTCAGGGCCCTACTGAGATAAACATAATAAATAATAAGATAACTGAAACAGTTCAAATAAAGTCTACAGCGAGAATCTAAGCCAGATAAATAAGGAAGAACAGTAATAGAAAGCGAAGGTTACAATACAAGGAATACGGCCCTCAACAAGGAATAATAGCCGGGGATCTCTTGGTATCCCGAGGATCTCTTGGTATCACTCATCATATGCACCAAAGATCTCTTGGTATCCCGAGGATCTCTTGGTATCCTCATCATATACACTAGGGATATCTTGGTATCCCAAGGATCTCTTGGTATCCTCATCATATACACTGGGATCTCTCAGTATCCCGAGGATCTCTTGGTATCCTCATCATATACACTGGGGATCTCTTGGTATCCCGATATATAGAAATACATGTGTCGGGGATCTCTTGGTATCCTGCACCTTTAATCCAGAATATATCAAGTGTAGGGGGATCTCCCGGGGAGCCGTCCCGTAGTCCCAAATTAAACACACAATAACAAAAACTCATAATCTCAGAGTAAATGCAAAAATCAGTACAAGAAATAGTAATTTCTATCCTAACATGCTTCACAAAGTACAAATAATACAGTTAGACAATTAAGCAAGTAAGTCAGCGAAACATGCTTCTCTAAGCTAGCACAGGTTTAAACTTACAGTCTAAAATGAACAAGTAAACATAGAATCTCAATTTAAATGCTTCAAGTAGAAATGGGTTTTCAACAATTAGCTCAAGTACGCGCTCGTCACCTCACGTACGAGGCATTCAAATATTCAAAGATCATGTCCTAAGGGGAAAGGTCTCCCACACAAGGTTAGACAAGCTACTTACCTAGAATCGGCTCAATAATCAACTTGGAACCATGCCTTTGCCACGAGTATCCGACTCCAAATGGCCCAAATCTATTCAATTCAATTACAACTCGTAAATAATATTGCAAACAATTGATTCCACTATTAAATTTAGAGCTAGGGCGCGAAAATAGGTAAAATAACCAAAATTCCCCTCAAGCGAACGTCTCGGAATCAAATAATTTTAACATTTCCAGAACCCTCGTACTCTCACGAGTCTAACCATATAAAAATCTCCCAAATCGGAGGTCAAATGCCCACTCAAAACTCAAAAGTTTAGCCAATGAAGTTTTTACCCAATCTATCCAATTTTTTTATCCTTAATTCGAATTTTTATGATGTATTTGACTATAAAATGATGAAATATAACTAAAAGGGATCAAATAAATGCTACCCAATAATCTCCTCTTCAAAACCCTCTGAAAATCGCCCTTACCTGTGCTCAAATTGAGTTTTCTAACTTATGAATTCAAACCCTCGAAATTTCTATTTTCTGCACAGGTATTTCCGCTTCTGCGGTCGCGCTTATGTGGAAAAGCAACCGCTTCTACGATTTTCACTTAAGGGACCAGATTTCGCTTTTGCGGACACACAACCGCTCCTGCGGTTCCGCTTCTGCGGAATGTTGACCGCTTCTCCGGTTCCTGAGGGGAAAAGCCAACCTCGCTTCTGCGATGACCAAGGCGGCTTCTGTGGCTCCGCTTCTGCGGTTCCCAAGCCGCAGAAGTGAAAAGATACCAGAAGCAGCAGAGCTGCTACTTCTCAACTTCCAAAATTTTTCCGTCAACCACCCGAAATCATCCCGAGGTCCCCGGGACCTCAACCAAAAGCACCAATACAATCTAATACCTTATTCGAACTTGTACCAATCCTTAAAACACCTAAAACAACACCGAAAACTGGATTTAATCAATGATTCAAGCCTAAGAACTTTAAATTTCTTCAACATACGCTTTCGATAAAAAACCTAACCAAAACACGTTCGAATGACCTGAAATTTTGCACACACATCCCAAATGATATGACGGACTACAACTTTTGGAATTCCATTCCGACCCTTGGATCAAAAATTCACTAACGAACCGGAAACTTCAAAATTCAAACTTCGGCATCTCTAGCCTAAATGAGCTACGGACCTCCAAAATACATTCCGGACACGCTCCCAACCCCGAAATCACCTAACGGAGCTAACGGAACCATCCGTTTTCTATTCCAAGTCCGTCTTTACACTACCCCGATTAAACTCTTATTTAGGGACTAAGTGTCCCAAAACACTCCGAATCCTAACACCGAGCATCCCGGCAAACCAAAACAACAGAAATGAACTTAGGGGAAGCAGTTAGTGAGGGATTGGGGCGTAAATTCTAAAAACGACCAGCCGGGTCGTTACAGGTACCTAAAAGAAAGTGATCACTATGTTTTGCAAGAACACCACCGAAGAAATCGCAAAGGAAAATGATACTTAGATAGTACGTGTTCTAGCCACATGAAAGGTGATAAAAACCTATTCAAATAAGTTACAAAAATAGACGGAGGAGGCATTAAGTTTGGCGATGATTCAAAAGGAAAAATAATCGGTACCAGAACAATCCCCTTCAATAACAATTGTGATATCACTGAGGTTTATCTAGTTGATGGACTTAACTACAACCTTCTAAGCATAAGTCAGCTATGCGACTCAGGATATGAGGTAAAGTTTAAGAAAACAGGTTGTTCTATTGAAGATGAGACATATAAAACAATACCCCTAGGTAAAAGGTATGGAAATGTTTACATTATTGATGGTTTTGAAAATGTTGATGGTCATATCTGTTTAACTTTAATATCTGATAATCCCTAGTTATGGCATAGGAAACTTAATCATGCAAGCATGCATCTAATTGAAAAACTTTCCAAGCATGAGGTAGTCATTAGTTTACCAAAATTGAATTTCTCTAGAAATCATATATATGATGCCTCTCAAATTGGAAAATAAACTAAAAACTCTTTCAAAAACAAGGATATTGTATCCACCTCTAAACCCTTGCAATTGCTTCATATGGATTTATTTGGGCCTACTAAAACTGCTAGCATAGGAGGAAAAAGATATGCTTTTGTTATTGTTGATGATTATTCGCGTTTTACTTGGGTCATTTTCTTATCTCATAAGGATGAAGCGTTAAGTAACTTTGAGGTTTTCTGTAAGAAGGTTGAAAGAGAAGAAGGGTATCTGATTACAACAATACAAGTGATCATGGAGGAGAATTTGAAAGCAGAGCATTCGAAGACTTCTATAATGATCAAGGATATACTCATAATTTCTCTATACCAAGATCACCCCAATAGAGTGGTGTTGTGGAACGGAAAAATAGAACACTACAAGATATGGCAAGAACGATGCTACTAGATCATTCTCTACCAAATTATTTCTAGGCAGAAGGAGTAAGTACATCATGTTACATTCTCAACCGATGTCTCATAAGCCAATTATGGAGAAAACCCCTTATGAGCTGTGGAAAGGTAAACGTCCTAATATTAGTTACTTTCATCCCTTTGGAAGTAAGTGTTTTATTCACAATAATGGTAAGGACAATCTTGGAAAATTTTATCCAAGAAGTGATGAATGTATTTTTCTGGGTTACTCATTAAATAGTAGATCCTTTAGAGTATACAACAAACACACGATGTGTGTGGAAGAATCTGTGCATATTATATTTGATGAAAATAACTCCTCGGTCGAGAAAGGTGTTATTGCTGGTGATGAAGATCAAATTTAAGAAAATCAGGAGACAAGCGAATCACAAAAGTCGACTGATGGATCTGACTCCATGATAGAGTCAACTAATGAAACCAGCAACAATCCACCAGAACCACTGAAGTAGTCGACTACTCATACAGTTTGCCCAAACGAATGGAGAAGTGAACCTGAATATCCTCAAAAATTCATCATAGGAGATCCCAATGAAGGAATAAAAACCAGGGGAGCTCTCAAAAAGAACGCAAACATAGCACTGATCTCTGGATTGAGCCAAAGAAAATAGAGGAATCTCTTAAAGACTCAAGTTGGATACAAGCGATGCAGGATGAGTTAGATCAATTCGACAAAAATCAAGTATGGAAACTGATACCTAAATCTGAAAACGTTCCTGTGATAGGGACAAAGTTAGTTTTCAGAAATAAGCTCAATGAGGATGGAAAAGCCATAAGAAAAAAATCCAGATTATTTGCTCAAGGATATTCACAACAAGAAGGAGTCGACTATGACGAAACCTTTGCCCCAGTAGCTCGACTGGAATCTATATGCATTCTGTTGGCATATGCATCTTTTAAAGGATTCAAGTTATTTAAAATGGATGTTAAAAGTTCCTTATTAAATGGTTTCATTGAAGAGGAAGTATATGTGAAGCAACCCCCTAGGTTTGTAGACTCAGAGTTTCCATATCATGTGTATAATTTAACTAAAGCACTGTACGACTGAATCAAGCTCCACAAGCATGGTATGAAAGATTAAGCTCTTTTTTTATTGATCATACGTTTAGAAGAGGTAAAGTAGATACTACTCTGTTTATTAAAAGATCATCAGAAGGTAATCTCATTATTTAAATTTATGTTGATGATATTATATTTGGTAGTACTAATCCTTTTATGTGCAAGGAATTTTCAAATCTTATGCAAAGTGAGTTCGAAATGAGTATGATAGGAGAACTGACGTTCTTTCTTGGACATCAAATTCAACAATATGAAGAAGGAACATTTATATGTCAGACTAAACACACAAAGGAGCTGATCCATAAATTTGGCATGAGCAGTGCCAAAGCTATTGGCACACCTATGAGTCCTTCAACAAGTCTCGACAAAGATGAACAAGGAAAATCTGTTGATGAAACTAAGTATCATGGAATGATTGGTTCTCTTCTTTATTTAACTGCTAGTCGACCAGATATTATGTTCAACGTTTGTAAAAGTGCCAGGTTTCAGTCAGCTCCTAAGGAGTCTCACCTGACTGCGGTAAAAAAAATTATTCGATATCTCATTGGAACTGTCTCTCATGGATTATGGTATCCTCATTCTAACACTTTTAAATTAGAAAGGTTTTCAGATGCTGATCTTGCAGTTGATAAGGAAGACAGAAAAAGCACGAGTGGGACATGTCAATTACTTGGCAAAGCTTTTATATCTTGGAATAGTAAAAAAAACAAGGATCAATTGCATTATCCACGACTGAAGCCGAATACATTGCTATTGGACAATGTTGTGCACAACTACTGTTGATGTCTTATCAACTTAGTGACTATGAACTATTTTTTAAGCCTATTCAAATATTCTGTGATAATTCTAGTGCTATATGTCTTTCAAAAAATCATGTGCACCACTCTAGAGCAAAATATATAGACATCAAGTATCATTTTATTAGAGAACATGCTCTTAAGGGAAACATATAAATAACTTTTGTTGGAACAACTGATCAATTAGCAGATATTTTTACTAAACCTTTATTAGAGGATAGGTTTTGTGCTTTGAGAAAATTACTTGGCATTACTTGCATTGATAATTTGTAGGACCTATGTGTAATCCCGTTACTTTTGTAGAAAAATTATCTCTTACACAACAACAACAACAACCCAGTAGAATCTCACCTAGTGGGGTTTGGGGAGGGTAAAGTGTATGCAGACCTAACTCCTACCCCGGAAGGGGTAGAAAGGCTGTTTTCGGGAGACCCTCGGATCAGAGACAATAGATTTGTGACAACAAAACTCATAAAAATAATATCAACAACGTGAGAGATAACAAATAAATGGAAAAGCAGTACCATAAATATTATACAAAAGTGTGAAACACAACATAAAACGACCGCCCGACTACCCATTAACCTTCAACCATTAATCTACAACCCTAATGCTCGACTACCCCTTAACCTACAACCGTAATGCTCAACCTCCACTCCTTCCTATCTAGAGCCATGTCCTCGAAAATCTAGAGCCGCGCCGCGCCATGTCTTGTCTGATCACTTCGACCCAATACTTCTTTGGCCACCCTCTACCTTTTCTCGTACATACCAAAGCCAACCGCTCACACCTCCTAACCGGCGCAGCTAGTCTTCTCCTCTGCACGTATCCAAACCATCTAAGTCGTGCTTCCCGCATCTTGTCGTTCACCGGAGCCACACCCACCCTCTCCCGAATATCTTTATTCCTAATCTTATCTAGCCTAGTGTGCCCACACATCCACCTCAACATACTCATTTCTGCAACTTTCATCTTCTGGATATGTGACTTCTTGACTGGCCAATACTCAGCCCCATATAACATGGTCGGTCTAACCACCGCTCTATAGAACTTACCTTTAAGTTTCAGTGGCATATTCTTGTCATACAAGACTCCCGATGCTAACGTCCATTTTATCCACCTCACCCTCAATATGGTGCATAACATCCCCATCTATCTCCCCATCTCCCTAGATAATTGAACCTAAGTACTTAAAACATTCTCTCTTGAGGACGACCTGTGAGTCAAGCCTGACTTCCACACCCGCTTCCCCTGTCACTTCGTTGAACTTATATTCCACATATTCCGTCTTAGTCCTACTCAACTTGAAACCTTTAGACTCCAGGGCCTGCCTCCATACTTCCAATCTCCCATTAACACTGCCTCGTGTCTCATCAATCAGAACTACATCATCAGCGAACAACATACACCATGGTACCTCTACTTGGATATGGTGTGCCAATGCGCCCATCGCCAGGGAAAATAAGAACGGGATGAGCGTAGATCCTTGGTGTAACCCCATAACCACTGGAAAAGGCTCTGACTCACCTCCTACAGTCCTAAGCTGAGTCATAGCTCCATCATACATATCCTTTATCGCCTTAATGTAAGCCACCGACACCCCTTTCATCTCTAGACATCTCCAAAGAACGTCCCTAGGGACCTTGTCATACGCCTTCTCTAGGTCAATAAACACCATATGCAAATCCCTCTTCTTATCCATGTATTGTTCCACCAACCTCCTGATAAAGTGGATAGCTTCCGTAGTAGAACGAACCAGCATGAACCCGAACTAGTTTTCCGATATAGACACCTCCATCTTTATCCTCACTTCCAACACCCTCTCCCAAACTTTCATGGTATGACTTAGTAGCCTCCAAGCATGCTTTACCCGCGTATCTCCAAAACTATACTGGAATCTATCTTAATAATTGTCTCTTACTTTTGCATTAATTACACCTCTGTTTCCCTCTCTTTTCCTCTTCTTTCACATCAATTGTGTCGTTCAAAGATGGAAAGCCAATCATCACGTCTATTCAGCTGACGCCTTTTCCTTTTTTGTACTCAACCGTAAGAAGGTTCATAATCCCTCTTTTTAAGGCGGAGATCTCTTTTCAATCACTTTCATCTCTATCAATTAGAAAACCCTTCTTCGAAGCTCTTCTCAAACCACTATCCGTCAATGGATAAACACTCCAAGAACCCATCTGCCTCCATCAGAAAAAGTACTCAATCCAAAGCAGAAACCCCTTCTATCCCCCCAGAACAAGTAGACCTAGGGCCAGACCATTCTGAGGGTTTTGCTTCTTCGCAGGCTGATTTGTCTGATCATTCTCAAATCTTAGGAGAAACAACTCTAGGAAAACGACCTATGGAAGACCCCCCCCCCCCATTTCCTCTACTCCAAATAAGTCCAAGATTGATCTTTCTGGCTCTCTATAATCTGACCTGAATTTCTAGGATTCTCCAAACAGGGATCTTTTTATCACTTTTAAAGACAATCCCATTGCTTATGGAAGGGTAGTCTACCTTGACGACATGGAAGCCCTAAATTGTAAGGTAAAAAATATTTTTGTTCATCAAGGGTGGTCTCAGTTCCTCTCTATTCCTCCGCCTAAGGTCTATGAACCCCTAGTAAAGATGTTTTATGCTAATCTTTGTTCTAGTAAACCTGATAAGTTGGAATCCTTAGTGTTAGGTAAGTGCATTGTCCTTGATTGTGCCATGTTTGATTCACTCTTTCAGTGTAAATGTTCTAGTTTTTCCATGCTTTTCAAAAATACTTGGTCCGATGATTTTGAAATCTCCTTTGATCAAGCTAAATGGTGTATTACTAAGTGTTCCTCTGAATCCCTTCCCAACCAGTTAGGCTCGAATGATGTTAGTTTTGAAACTTGAGTCCTAGCTCATATCATAGCAACTACTCTACTTCCTCGCACTGGTTCCTTCTCCAACTTATCTAAAAAAGACACCTTCTTGGTGTATTGTCTTGTGACGAAACTCAAAGTCAAGTTATCCTCCTGGGTCATTAAATTCATGATTAAAAGTGCAGAAGATCCCACTAGTCTACCCTATGGTATGGCCATCACTCACATCCTGGAAGCTCACCAAATTTCCCTATTTGTTTATCCCTTTATCACTGTATCAAAATCTTACAATTCCAGAGCCTTTACAAGTATGGGATATGTGAGTGTGAAAGGTTCATGGGTTAAGAAGCATGAAGGCGAAGTAAAGCATTGTCACGATCCCAAACCAGACCCGGTCGTAATGGCGCCTCTCGTGAAGACAAGGCCAACAGACACAATTCCAAAATTTTATTCAACAATTTTAATAAGTCATTTTAAGTCTTTTTAATTAATCAGATATTGCATAAGGTAAGTTTAAATGAACAGTGCAGAAATAGATACAGCCCGACATCGGGGTGTCACAAGTCACGAGCATCTACTAAGGTCTAAAATACAACTAAATTCTGAAAATATACTAAATACAGTCTAATGACATCACGAGGGAGAAAAGCAGTGCTGCGGACGTCGTGCAACTACCTCGCTAAATTCCAATGACTCTGCCTCTGCTCAACCAATACCTGCTACCGGGTGCAGAAATACCTGAATCTGCACACAAGGTGCAGGGAGTAAAGTGAGTACTCCAACTCAGTGAGTAATAATCATAAATAAAGACTGAGCGATAAGAAATCACGAAAAGTACATCAACATATTGTATAGAAGCAGTACAAAACCAGTAGGAAAAATAATGAAGCTGTGAAATCTCTTAAATCATATTAGCTCAGTTTAAACTTCTTTAAAAATACCTTTTTAACAGTTAAGCAATTAAATGCAAAGCAACTAGAACACACAAGCACAGAAAATCTGCCCCCCGGGCACAAATACCAACAGAACAACCCCTCGAGCAACAACATGGAACAACAACAGCCCCTCGGGCTATATCTCACATCACAATGGGTACCCGCGCTCACTAGGGGTGTGCAGACTCTTGGAGGGGCCCCTTTACGACCCAAGCGCAATATCAAGCCATCTCGTGGCATCATAAATAGGCTCTTGGCCTCATATCAATCACAAACCACCTTGTGGCGTACAATCTCAGGCCCTCGACCTCATTATCATAATCAGTATATCACTGCTCCGACGTGCAGCCCGACCCAAAGGTATTCTCACAATACATGCCCTCGGTCTTACTCAGTCAGAATCTCATAAGCCCCTTGGGCATCAGTAAAATATGAAGCTCAACTTAAATATCTTTGAAAATATCAATTAATGTGTTTAAAACAGAATAACACAGCTGAGTTTCTAAAATAGTGAAAATATAGCATGACTGAGCACAAGTATGAAATCAAATAGTGAGAAAAATATCAGTAAAAATCCCCTAAGGGTTCAAACAGTTGGCACGAAGCCCAAATATGGTATTTAGCCCAAAACATGACAATATAAAATAATTTTCTACCCAATACACAGTAAAACAGTCATTCGGGATGGACTAAGTCACAATCCCCAATGGTGCACGACCCCACACTCGTCATCTAGCGTGTGTGTCACCTCAACATAGCACAACGATGTGCAATTCGGGATTTCATACCCTCAGGACAACATTTACAATAATTACTCACCTCAATCCGAGCAAAATCCTACTCCGAAATGCCTTTGCTCCTTGAATCGGCCTCCAATCGACCCGAATCTAGCCACAGTTAATTCAATTCAGTCAATACTACTTATAGGAATTAATTCCATATGAAAATACTAATTTTATAACAAAATCCAAAATTTAACTCAAAATTGCCCGTGGGCCCACGTCTCGAAATCCGACGAAACTCACAAAATCCGACAACCCATTCAACCACGAGTCTAACCATACCAAAATTACTGAATTCCGATAACATTTCAACCCTCAAATCCTCAAATATATCCAAGAGGGTTTTCAAACTTTTCCAACTTAAAATCACCAATTAAATGTTAAAAACAACTATGGATTCAAGTAATCTATCAAAAGTTGTGTTAAGAACACTTACCCCGTTGTTTTATTTGAAAATCCCTCAAAAAATCGCCCCACCCGAGCTTCCTTTGTTCTTCGCGTACGCGACTCTGCTCACGCGTTCGCGATGAGCAAATTCCTCATCAGCGATTTCCAAATTCATTCCAAACAGCCTTTAGTATAATTGACATAACGTTTTACACACAACTCCAAATGATAAATGATTTGATGTTATGAAAACTAGACATCAAGGGCTATAATAAAATAGGTTGCTCATTTCCTGAGTCATTATATCTTGCGAGATATAAGGTTAAAAATTCAGCCCTGTGCAGCAGAGATTTTCAAACTCTCCCTAGACAGCCTGTAGTGTAACTACCAGAACAGTTTGTACACAAATCTAAATACCAACTAATTTAAATTTCTGAAAACTATACACAAAGGGCTACAACTTTCATGTTTGGATTATCTCCAAATTCCTTATAGATTGTGAGATATGAGCCTACGAAGTCAGACCTGTGCAACCGAGATTTCCTTCTATGCGAACGCGAGAATCTCTTTGCGAACGTGAAGCACAAACTTCCAGATGTCAAATTCTCCTTCGCGAACGCAAGAGGCTCCACGCGAACGCGAAGAACAACACCAGATATCAGAAAATCACCATCTAAAGTAGCCCAAAATGATCCGAAACACACCCGAGACTCACCCGAGGCCCTCGGGACCTCAACCAACTATGCCAACATATCCCAGAATATCATTCAAACTTTTTCCAACCTTTGGAATGCTCAAAACAACATCAAAACACCAAATTCACATCGGATTCAAGCCTAAGAACTCTAAAAACTTCCAAATTCCATTTTCGATCAAAAAGTCTATCAAACCTCGCTCGTCCGAATGTCCTGAAATTTTGCACACACATCACAAATAATACAACGAACCTACTCCAACTTCAAGAATTCCATTATGAACCCTATATCAAAATCTCACCTATCAACCGGAAATCGCCAAAATTCCAATTTCGCCAATTCAAGCCTAAATCTACTCCGGACCTCCAAAATATATTCCGATCATGCTCTTAAGTCCCAAGTTACCTAATGGAGCTAACTAAAACATAAAAATTCCAATCATAGATCATATACTAACAAGTCAAAACTTGGTCAACATTTTAAATTTTAAGCTTCAAACTGAGAACTGTTCTTCCAAATTTATTCTAATTATCCTGAAAACCAAAACCGACGATTTACATGAGTCATAATACATCACATGGGGCTAGTCATGCACGAGAACTGGCGAGCGAAGTTCAAAAGTTCAAAACGACCCGTCTGGTTGTTATAAACATGCTCCAATAGATCCCAAACCCAAACCTTCTGCCTCTCATCCTAGTCCCAGTGATCCTGATCTTGCTGAGAAGATTCGTGCCATTGACATTCAACTCTCTAAAATTAAAGATCTCCTCACAGCCACTCAGCCAACTGTTGGTGATATTTATGCCATATCCAAAGAAATAGGGTCTGGTGTGTACCAGATTGACCCAGAAGGGTGCCCAGTTCAGATGGTCAGATGAGTGTGAGGTGAGCTTTCAGAAGCTCAAGACAGCTCTGACTACGGCACTGATATTGGTTTTACCCACAAGCTCAGGGCCTTATACAGTTTAATGTGATGCTTCCCGTATTGGGCTTGGTGTAGTATTGATGCAGGATGGTAGAGTCATTGCTTATGCTTCGAGGCAGTTGAAGATCCACGAGAAGAATTATCCGGTTCATGATCTAGAGTTGGCAGCCATTGTTCATGCGTTGAAGATTTGGAGGCATTACCTATATGGTGTGACGTGTGAGGTGTACACTGATCACAAGAGTCTGCAGTACCTGTTCAAGCTGAAGGAGTTGAACTTGAGATAGAGGAGGTGGTTGGAGCTATTGAAGGATTATGATGTTACTATTTTGTATCACCCGGGAGAGCCAATGTGGTGGCCGATGCATTGATTAGGAAGTCCGCCAGCATGGGTAGTCTTGCTTATATTCCGGTTAGCCAGAGGCCGCTTGCTTTGGATATTCAGGCCTTGGCCAATCGATTTGTGAGGATGGACATTTCTAAGCCTAGTAGAGTGTTAGCTTGCACGGTCGATCGTTCTTCATTATTGGAGCGTATCCGTGACCGGCAGTTTAATGATCCCCATTTGTGTGTCCTGAGAGACACGGTGCAGTGTGGAGGTTCCACGACGGTAACCTTAAATGAGGATGGTGTTTTGAGATTACAGGGGCGAGTTTGTGTGCCCAATGTCGATGGGATTCGAGAGTTGATCTTAGCGGAGGCCCATAGCTCTCGGTATTCGATTCACCCGGGCGTCGCGAAGATGTATCAGGACTTGCGGCAGCATTATTGGTGGCGTAGGATGAAGAAAGATATTGTTGCATATGTGGCTCGATGTTTGAACTGTCAGCAGGTTAAGTATGAGCATCAGAGGCCTGGTGGTGTGTTTCAGAGGATTGAGCTTCCCGAGTAGAA
>MU728109.1:3749-15347 GCA_026770625.1 Nicotiana glauca | reverse complement strand
ATTGCCTTTGCTACTTCAGCCCCGTGTGCTGAAGTTATGCGAAAAAGCGAGTACGCTTGTAATTTTTTTTGCAAAGCGGGCATAGGTTAAAATGTGGCACAAAAAATGGGTATAGATGCAATTGCCCCAATTTGACCGTACACTGTCCATTAGGTAGCTGGCCAAAACGTAATTTAGCAAGGAACTACGTCGTTTCAATAAGTGATCCCAAGGTTAAATCTAAGCCTTCCATTGCCTTTTGATCTACTGGTCCTTATTCCTCCCCAATAAATGTATTAAATCCTAGAAAATAAAAAAATTGCCCCATTTTTCCCCCTTTCCCTTCTCTTTCTCTCCTATCTCCTCACTCTCTCAAAATCCCTGCCTCTCCGTCGCCCCTCATGGTGGCTCGGCTGTTGGGAATCGCCAGCACCGGTCAGCCGTTGTCCAAACCCCATAAACATTACACCAATCTCTTCCTCTCTTCACCCTCTCTCCTAATTCGAACCCCAAATCTTCAAAAACCCCTCTAAATTCCTTGAAATCGAAATCCAAGATGGTCGCCTCTTACTTCCCTCTTCAATTTCACGGTGAACCGGACACTACACCCCTACAAAACCTACATGAACGTGTAGATCTCAAGGAGATCTACACTTTCCTTTTAACTTTACCCCAAAAAAAGCACCACCACCGGCCAGCCACCCCTACTGGCGCGACCACCCTACTGTTGCTACCTCACCATCATTGAGGCACTGTTCTGGCACGAACATGAACCCGTAGTTTCTCTTTCTCCTTGACATAGTGTTGGACTCAACTTTGGTTCGCCAGAGTTTGTGTTTTTTAGCATTAGTCATCGAGAAAAAAAGGTGTGGAGGTCGATTCCCCGTATTGTATTGTACTAGTGGTTCAAAGTTTGAGCACTTAGGTAAAACTTTAATCTTTTCCTCTGTGTTTTTGATTTACTGTTTCAATGCTATTTGATTGTAGTTTTCTATTTTAAGTTAAATTATTTTAGTTGTCGTCTTAGTTTAACATTTAATGTAGTTTCTGATTTGATTAGCAATTTGTCACGACCCAAATCCTTTCTCCGTGAATTATCATGACGACACCTAGTCTCTACGACTAGGTAAGCCTAACATTTGTGGAAAAGAAATGAAAAACTTACAAAATTAACAACTATTAGACGGATAATTTAAATAAAACTTTTGAGATGCCGCTCGGCATATACAATAATCAACTCCCGAAATATACATAACTCTCCCAAGACTCGAAACATCGTAAGTCACAAGCTTCTATGAATCTCTAACCGTTCTATACATCTGTACTAGAATAAATATAAATGAAGCAACATCAGAAAGGATAGAAGGGGACTTCGAGGTCTGCGGATACGGCAGATGTACCTTAAAGTATCCGGGATGGCAGCAATTATGCAACTAAGAGCAAGGCTAGTAGGAGGTACATGGATTTGCACACGATAAATATATGCAGGGAAGGGCATGAGTACACCACAATGATACTCAGTAAGTGCCAAGCCTAACCTCGATCGAGTAGTGACGTAGTCAGGTCGGGGCCGTACTGGTATATATATAATAAAAACAAGACAGAATGAAATATTGCAGTAAAATAAAAAGTGAAATTTAACAAGAAGGAAAATCATAGAAAGTAACATCTCAGTACACAGAGATAACAACAGGGAATCTCCCGGGATATCGTCTTATAGTCCCAAACGTAAATATGCAGGTAGATCTCCCGGAATAGCATTCCGTAGTCCCAAAGTAAATGTATAGGGGGATCTTCCCGAATACCATTCTGTAGTCCCAAAGTAAATATGCAAAATAGTGGGATCTCCCGAAATACCGTTCCGTAGTCCCAAAGTAAATATCCAGCTCAAACAATGGAAACAACAGTTACATCAAGAAAACCTACAATTTGGACTAAGTTCAAGTCAAGGGAAAATAGGAAATTCACTAAACATTCTGCACAGAGTTCAGATAAACAATTAAGGCAAGTAGACATGCTATTCTAAGCTAATGGGATACTACACATGTTGATATAACTCAAATAGGAAGAAGACATGTTATTACTTAGTAGAAATTGGGTTTTTACAACAATTAGCCCGTGTACGTACTCGTCACCTCACATACACGGAGCTCACATATCAAATAGTACCAAATCCTAAGGGGAGTTTTTCCACACAAGGTTAGGCAAGCCACTTACCTCGAACCAAACTCAAATCAATCCGTAAAATGCTCTTTCCACGAATATCCGACTTTGAATGGTCTAAATCTAGCCAAAAATAATTACATATCATAAATACAACTACAAGAAAGTAATCTAGCTAACAAAATCAAATCTAATGCAAGAAGTTGGAAAATCGCCCTAAAAGGTCTCCCTGGGCCCACATCTCGAAATCGGATAAAATTCACGAAATACCAACACCCATTCACTCACGAGTCTAACGATAAAAGAATTACGTGAATCCGACCTAAAATCGCCTTCCAAAACTCAAAATTTTAGTCTATGAAGTTTCTACCATTTTTCCCTAAATTTCCAACTCAAATCCCTAATTTAATGATGAAATTAAAGACATCATGGGACTTAACCAAAACTAGGTAAGAACTACTTACCCCAAACATCCACGTGAAAATCTCTACAAAAATCGCCAAATTCCGAGCTCTCAAGTGCAAAAGGTGAAAAATGACATGAACCCTCGACTTTGAACTTTTAAATTTTCCCAGGGATTTCGCTTCTGCGAGGGGATAAACGCATCTGCGGTTCCGCACCTTCGGGAAAACCATAGCAGGTGCAGACTTCAGTTAAGGTCCAAAATCCTCTTCTGCGACACATGGGTCGCACCTGCGCGCCCGCTCCTGCGGAAACCTATCCGCATCTACGACCATCCAGCTCCAGGTCTTCCACTTCTGCGCTCTACCTTTCGCAGAAGCGACTCCGCTTTCGCGGTCTTTCTCTTGCACCTGCACCCACAGACCAAACTCCTCCAACCGCACCTACGTCCATTGTCTCGCTTCTACGGGCTCGCACTTGCGGTAAATCCTGCGCAAGTGCTATTACACCAGATGCAACACACTTTAGTCATTTCTCCCAAAACTCAACTTGATCCGTTAACCATCCAAAATTTATCCGAGACCCCCGGGACCTCAATCAAATATACGAACATGTCCTAAAATACCATACGAACTTAGTCGAGCCCTCAAATCACATCAAACAATGCTAAAACCATGAATCGCGCATCGATTCAAGCCTAATGAACTTTTGATCTTCTAACTTTAGCATTCGATGCAGAAACCTATGAAATCATGTCCGGTTGACCTCGAATTTTGCACCCAAGTCACAAATATTACAACGGACTTACTCGAACTCCCGAAACTCCAATCTGAGCCCAGTAACCTCAAAGTCAATTCTTCGTCAAACTTGTAAATTTTCAATTTTCGTCATTTCAATCCTAATTCAACTACAGACCACTAATTAATATTCGGACACACTCCTAAGTCTAAAATTACCCACAGAGCTATCAGAACCCTCAAAATTCCATTCTGAAGTCATTTACACATAAGTCAATATCCGATCAACCTTTTCAACTTAAGCTTCCAACCTTGCGACTAAGTGTTGCAACCCATTCCGAAATCTCTTCGGAATCGAACCAAAACCCCGACAAGTCACATAGCAACTATTAAGCATAAAATTAGCAGTAAATGGGAAAACAATACTACAACTCTCAAAACGACCGACCGGGTCGTTACAATATTGCATTGAGTAAAAATAATAAATTAAAGGACTTCAGTTTCCCCTCTAATTTATAAGTTATATCATTAGTATATGTCCACATAAATATATCAATGGAATGAAAATTTTTGAATTTGAAATCTATTTTACTTAGAAGATAATAATCATGGAAACTGGAGGAGTTATTTACCTTGATTTAGAGAATGGCAAAGTATAGAGCCTTCACTTTGATAACACTCTGCGTTTCTCAATTGCTTTGATTTAAAAGTTTCATTTTTCCTTCTTTTCTTTTGATAGGAAAATTCCCTAACCCTTATTAGGCAGAAGGTTTCCCCCCTTTTTAATTTTCTTCGGCTTTCGACCCATCTTTACCAAACTTATTATTAATTCTTTTTTATAACATATGAATTAATTAATTATTAGTGTAATTATTGCATTTCTACGGGGCTTTACATTCTTTCCCACTTGGAAACATTCGTCCTCAAATGCCATGTCACAAATATTCTATAGTATAAAAGAAAGATCTTAGGCCTTGTTCATCTCTCACTTACTCCTTCGAACCCCAACTCCAAAAATATTTCAAAAGAATTCGGCAGAGTTTCCTCTATTACTGGAGTTATCCAAAGTTTTCAACCTGTCTGAATAAGTCAACAATAATATTTTTTCACCCCCAGCTACTCTATCCAACAAAATAAAATATCAAGGTACACCAATACATCTCACCAAACCCAATTTCCATTACTATAAGCACAAATATCCCGTAACTTCACCATATAAAAATTTTAAAGTATAAGCTGAATTATGTACCTGAAATCTCAAACAAATAGGGATATTTTTCCTCATGGTTTCCTCTGGCTCCCATGTATCTTCCTGAGCTGAATGGTTGCTCCACAGAGACCTCCTCATATGACAAAGTATCATCAAACTCTATCTCCTGCCTATCAATTACATGACTTAGATCATGAAAGTATTATTTTAGCATGGGCACATGAAAAACTGGATGCATTGAAGATAACTCTAAAGGTAAATCTGGACGATACGCCACAAGCACATTCCTTTCATGAATTGGATAAGGCCCTATATATATCGGGCTAAGATTTCCTTTTCTACCAAACCTCATAATACACTTCATTGGAGACACCTTTAAAAATACATAATCACCTTCTTTGAACTCAAGATCACGGCCTCTAATATCTATGTATGACTTTTGTTATCTTTGAACTGTTTTAAGCTGTTCTTGAATTAGTTTCTTCTTTTTCAAGGCACCTTGTACAATATTTGGCCCAATAATTTTTGTTTCACCTATCTCAAACTACCCTATAGGCGAACGACACCTCCTCCTGTATAAGACTGTAATGGGGCCATCTGGATACTTGCCTGATAACTATTATTATATGCGAACTCAATTAAAGGTAGATGATCATAACAACTCTATTTAAAATCGAGAACACATGCTCGTAACATATCCTCCAGGGTCTAGATTTTCCTTTCGGCTTTCCCGTCTGTTTGGCGGTGAAAGGTTGTACTAAGATTAACTCGGGTACCAAGAACTTCCTGAAAAATCTGCCAGAATAAAGCAGTAAACTGAGCACCCATGTCTAAAATAATGGACACGGGAGAACCATGCAATTGAACAATCTATTTTTATGTATAATGCTGCATATTTGGGAGCTGTGTAGGTTCTTTTGATTGGAAGAAAATGAGTCGAATTAATGATTTGGTGTACTATAACCCAACCACGATACAAAGTTCGCGGTAAACAAACCATGAAATCCATATTTATTCATTCCCGTTCCTATTCTGGTATTTCAATGACTTGGGCTAAGCTGCCTGGTCTCTGACGTTCAACTTTTACTTGTTGACAATTAAGGAACCACGATACATAATCTGCAATATCTCGTTTCATATTGTTCCATAATAAATATCCTTCAAATCATGATACATTTTAGTAGAACCTAGATGTATAGAATATCTAGAGTTATGAGCTTATACTGTAATTGCCCTTTGAAGATTATCTAAGGCACATATAGGTTTCCATCAAGTCTTATCACACCATTCTCGTCAAGTGAAAAATTCTTAATCTTGCCACTAAGAACACCTTTCTTGAGTTTAAGCAAGCTAGCATCATCGGATTGTTTGGTGTTAACCTGCTGTACTAAAGTAGACTTAGCACCCATTCTTGCTATCAATCTTCTATCATACTTCTCATCAAGACGAACCCCTTGACTAGCTATTTGTTGGGCTTCATTTACTATTGGATGTTCGACCACAGAAAACCTGGCAAACCTACCCATGAATCTACTACTCAGTGCATCAATAACCACATTCACTTTGCTTTGATGATAAAGGATATTACAATCATAATCCTTAAGAAATTCCAACCACCTGCGTTGTAGGTTCAACTATCTCTTCTTGAATATATATTGAAAACTTCTGTGATCTATATAAATGTAACATTTCTCTCCATAAAGGTAATGACGCCTATTTTTAGGGAAAAAATAATTATTGCTAGATCTAGATCGTGGGTAGGATAATTTCTCTCATGATTCTTTAACTGCCTAGAAACATAAGCAATTACCTTGTCATTCTGCATAAGAATACATCCTAACCCTACTCTGGAAGCATCACAATAGATCACAAATATAATTGTAGGGGTAGGTAGAGTCAGGATAGGAGCTGTAGTCAACTTGATCTTGAGTTCTTGAAAAATTTTCTCACAAGTTTAAGACCATTGAAACTTAACATTTTTTTTAGTTAACTTTGTCAATGAGGCAGCTAATGAAGAGAACCCTTCTACAAAACGACGGTAGTAACCTGCCAGTCCCAGAAAACTATGAATCTCTATAGGGGTCGTCGGCCTAGGTCAACTTTTAACTGCTTCTATTTTTTGTGGATATACTCTAATGCCTTCATCCGAGACCACGTGTCCCAAAAATGTAACTATATCGAGCCAAAATTCACATTTGGAGAATTTGGCATAAAGCTGACGCACGTTGAGTATCTGAAGAAATATTCAATAATTCTCATGCTCTTCCCGGCTGTAGGAATATACAAAAATATAATTGATAAATACTATGACAAAGGTATGTAAGAAAGGCTTGAAGACTCTATTCATTAAGTCCATAAAAGTCGCTGGTGCATTGGTCAACCCAAAGGACATCACCAAAAATTCATAGTAACCATACCGAGCCCTAAAAGCTATTTTCGGGATATCTGCATCTCTGATCTTTAACTGATGGTATCCCGATATTAGGTCTATTTTTGAGAAATACCTAGCACCTTGTAGCTGATCAAATAAGTCATATATCATGGGCAGTGGATATTTATTTTTGATATTAACCTTATTCAGTTGGCGATAATCTATGTACATCCGTAAGGAACCATATTTTTTCTTCACGAACAACACTCGAGCACCCAAGGGTGAAATACTAGGTCGAATAAACACCTTATCTAAAAGGTCTGGTAACTACTTCTTGAGTTCATTTAGCTCAGATGGAGCCATTTTGTAAGGAGGAACCGAAATAGGCTTAGTTCCTGGCAATGTGTCGATGCCAAAATCAATCTCACTATCTGGTGGCATACCTAGGAGATCATCCGGGTGTAAGGCCCCGAAAAATTTTGCTAGGCGATATAGGATTTTGGGGTGCTAGGTAGACTAATTGTAATATTTTATGTGCTTTAAATATGATGCAAATGAATTGGATGTGGTGAATAAGTGTATGAGTCATGTAATAAATGATGTGAGGTCCAAAGGGAAGCCTAAGTCTAAGCCAAGTTGAAAATTTTCATAATAGGCTAAGATTCCAAAGGTACTTGCACTAGTCTAGACTTTGAACGAGCATATAGATATACATATATAAGGTATTATGTGATTAATGACCTATCAAATGAAAGGTCTTTGATTCTAGTTTCCAACACTTCAAACCGTTCGCCATTCGGACACTCCTACCAGACGTTATGACCAAATTACCAAAGCAGCGCAGAATTTTACACTACCGCGCCGCTCCACGCGATGCCCGGCGCGCCGCGCCTGTAGGGATTCCAGTATGTTCCGAAATTTCATTTCTAGACACTTTTTACACAGCCACCCCTCGCCCAGCGACGCCCCATGCGTCGCGGCTGTACAAAAACGGGTTTTTTAGACCCGAACCCCATTTTATTTAACTCGTTTGGGGTTCATTATTTTGGGGATTTCTGGAGCTTCTAGAGAGAAGTGAGAGCATATATAGAGATAAAGAAGGGGCTAACTTCTTAATCATCTAAATCTTCCTCAAGTCTTCAAGAATCAAGAAAGATAACCTTAGATTGTCTTCCATCCTGGTAAGTTTTACTTCTAAAAATTTCATACAAGAAGTTATGAGTTTAAATATGTTGTGAGGGTTAGAAATAGGCCATAAATGTGGGACTAAGTTGTGATATGTATTATTAGAGAACTAATTTGGGTAGTTCATGTAAAAAATTTGGGTGAAAGAATAAGAGATTGACATTTGTAAACCTTATAGTCTACTTCGCATGTTAGGTGTTGGATGAAATTCCTAAGAGAATTATACCATGGTTAATCTTCCTAATTATTTATCGATTTTTGCTATCTCCTTGTAGATTGTTATTGCTAGAGGTATTGGTGTATTGTATAAACTTAAGAAAAAGCTCTTTGAGATATGTATGGCTAACTTTAACCTTTGTAAAGTCACCCTGTTTGGTGTATGAGTAATTGGTATGCATTTCTTATGTGGACTATTTGTGAATTTTGTTTGCTTCACGGGTGTTAGGGCAAGATGGCCTATTTCATGAATTCTTCTGACTAATATGCCTTGAACATTATTGGTTAAGTTTCCCGATATAATGGTGTAAGTAAATGGCAACAAACCAAGTGTGTGTGTGTATGAATATGATTATGTGGTAAAAGCTGTGTAACAAATGATGGAAAAGAGATCGTAATTGATGCAATTGAAACAACGGTGGCAATATCATATGTGACTTATTATGGGCAATTATCGTTGTTACTTGAATTGTATACGGGTTGTTGTATATGATGAAATTGGTACTGATGTTAACAAAAACTCTTTGTGAATTGTTATTGTTGTTGTAAAATGATATTCTGGATGGCCTGAAGCCATGTGATTAAATTGTGAACTATTGTTGTTGTGTGAAATGTAATTATCTGGTGGGATCGGGTTGTGCGCCGCAATACAAAATGATAAATTATGGGTCGGGGTGATAAGGGTGGCCGAGGTAATAAGGGTGGAAAAGTGATCGAAGTCACTATTGCAATGGAAACATGTGAAAGTTGTGAAACCATTGATATGATGAAATAATGTTGAAAGGGGAAAATGAGAGATTGTGGAACTTGTTTGGCCTTGGTTGTTCATTTCATGTGCATTGGATTGTTAATTCTATTATTGTTAGTTATCTGTGTATTGATTGATTTTACTTGGAATAAAGTTTGTTCATACATACCAGTACAATTCAAATGTACTGACGTCCCTTTTGCCGGGGGTGCTACATTCTTGTTATGATTGTAGGTGGTTCTATAGCAGGCATTCCAGTCCACCGACAGTAGTGCCTCCTCTCCATTCTATCAGCTGCATTAGCCCCACTTCCTCTTGAGGCCATGTGTGGTTCATGCCACCTTCTTTTGAGTTTATTGTGTATTGTAAGGTATAGCCGGGGCCTTGTCGCCGGAAAGTATTAGTCAAATTCCTAGTATTCGTAGAGGCTCCGTAGACACAATATGAGTGGTGTATAAAAGTATTTTGGGTAGTAACTGTACGGTTCGGAATCATGGTCCACGTTGGTAAATGTTGTATGTATTTTTGCAAGTACTTGGTATCAAATGTTGGAATGATAAAAAGTAGAAATGAACTCAAGTTGTATCTTTATGCTTAAGTCTTAAATTGCTCTTTCACAAGAATAATGTATATTGAAATCACGGGGTAAGGATAACAGTGATTTCTACATGTTTTATACCCATTCTTACCTGAGCTTTATGCATCAATTGCCATATATTAGTCCCAAAATGCTTACAAATTGCACTTGATTGCAGGTTTGAGCGACAAGATGAGAAATATCAAAGATCGGCTCAACAAGGAGTAAAATTTGCCAAGTGTCAAAAGACAACTGAAGTGGGGAACAAGATGACCTGCGCGGACCGCACTTATTTGATGTGCGGCCGCGCAGGAGAGTTCAAAGGCTAGGTTAGATCAAGTTTACCCTCCGCGGTCCGCACTGCTTTGCCATGTGGTCCGCGATCCTTTCCACGCGGTCCGCACTTGTGAAGGTTCTGAGATCCAACCATTCAAGGCAAAAGCCCACGCGGCCGCATACCAAAGCAGTGCGGTCCGCGTGGGTAAAGTTCAGAGAGTGATGATTTGGATGAGTCTTGCTACGTGGCTGCATACCATTTCTGTGCGGTCCGCGTCCCTTAGCCAATGCGGCCGCGTGACGTACTTGTATGGTCCGCATCCCCCAGTTCTAGAAGCAAGATTTGAAGACCAAGTGCCCTCCGCGACCGCGTGACATTTGTACGCGGTTCGCGCCAGACCCTCAGGGGTACTTTTGTCAGGTTTTTCCTGTGTAGTATAAATAGAACATTTTACTTTTTAGGTTAAGTTTTGTTTTTCAGATAGCAGCTGAGCCCGAGACTTCATAGTTTTAGCCTATTTTGGGAAATTTGTTCTTGTATTAACGTGGATTCGAGTAGATTAACGTTGTAGTTAATTATTATGTCAATTTCATCTACTATTTCTTCAATTTCTATTACTACTATGGCTAGCTAAACCCATTAGCTAGGGTTGTGGCTCAACCCTAGTATTGGTAATTAATGGGTGTGATTGTTTAGTGCATGAATGATGTTGGGTATTTGTTATTTGGGTTAATCTTATATTTTCATTAAGATTTGGTGGTTGCAAACACTAAGTCTAGCTTAGTGGGTTTTGACTCTTCTTGAGAAAGAGAGTCTGTGACCCCAAGATTAATTCCAACAAGGAATTGGGATGGACCCATGAAAATGGCAGTCCCAATTAACGGGTTAAACCTTAAGAGAGTAATTACCCAACTTGAACCATAAGTTTCTTGGGCAAATTGGTCTACCCAATTGGTCTCGAGAGAGTCAATTGGGCAAAATCACTCTCTCTACCGAGAGGTGTGAGAGTGGGTGCAAAAGTGCAACGGTTATAGCGTAAGTCCCATATTCATCATTCTTGCATTAGGAATCTCTACCCGTTAGTTGACCACCTAGGTACATGCCCCGACCCTAGTGCCTTTCTTTATCTTAATTACAACTTAGAAAATATTTCTTTAGCATAATTTAGTCTTACCCTTAGTTGATAATAGTAGTTGATAAAAAGAAAACCCAAAAATGTTAGAAGTGCAATTAGAAGCACAAACGCATTCTTAGTGTATACAAATACGCAACTCCATTCCAAGCTCCCTGTGGAAGATCGACCCCAATACCACTATTCGGGTAAAAGTTTTAGCGCCCGCTCTTCCTACCGTTGTGTAAGGTTGAGTTTGCTGCGATCACCTTTTGGCGCCGTTGCCGGGGAGCTTACGGTGTTGACTATCTGTGTAGCTATTTTTGTGTTTTGCTTCTCTTTCCTTCTTTTTACTAACTTTATTTGTGTCGATCCATCAGGTACACATGGCTCTAAACGAAAATGGCCCTCTTGGCAATGCCTTGGCGAGGGAGGAGGTTGAAGATGTTGAACAAGATGAGTTTTCGGTACCTCAAGTACCACGGAGAGGTAGAAATGCTAATGCAAATCCAAATGACCAAATCCCATATCCTCCTCCGTCACCGCCAAGAGTGGCCCCAAGAGTCCTTCCAAACCAGGGTTATGCAAGTGCCATAGTTCCTCCCCGAATCCAGGCGGGGAA
>MU728105.1:5498-19660 GCA_026770625.1 Nicotiana glauca | reverse complement strand
TTGAATAATGATGTGCAAGATATAAAGTGGGGTCCTCGGGCCATGGCATGGTGTTCTCAGGCTATGAAGATGGTGTCTCCGAACAATGACGCCCTCGGATAGTATGGCGATATTTCAGCCCATGAGATGCAAGATTTGGCGGTATTTCAGCCGATGCAAAGCGTAAATGGTGATATTTTAGCCGACAGAAATTTAAATCGAATAGGCGATATTTCAGCCGATGTAAAAAGTAAAATGGCGATATTTCAGATGACAGAAATTTAAATCAAACAGGCGATGTTTCAGCAGACGTAAAAAGTAAAATAGCGATATTTCAGCTGACAAAAAGCATAAGTATAGATGATGATGGAGATGAACTGGCGATCTTTCAGCCGATGTAGAATTTAAATAAAATTTGGCGATATTTCAGCCGATGCAAAAGAATGTAAATGGTGATATTTCAGCCGATTGCAGGACGTAAGTAAAAGTGGCAATATTTCAGCCATGCAAGATGTAGGTAAAGGTGGCAATATTCCAGCCATGCAAGAAAGATAAGGTGGTGATATTTCAGCTATGCAAGTGGAGGTAGAGCTCAACCTCGGAAGGCAGAAAAGTAGCCTTATGCAGATAATGCAGGATGGAGACTACGCTTAGTCTCGGAAAGTAGAAAGGTAGCCTTATGCAATGCAGAAAATGCAGATGGAGACAATGCTTAGTCTCGGAAGGCAGAAAGGTAGCCTTATGCAATTCAGATTATGCAGATGGAGACAACGCTTAGTCTCGAAAGGCAGAAAGGTAGCCTTATGCAATGCAGGATAATGCAGATGGAGACAACGCTTAGTCTCGGAAGGCAGAAAGGTAGCCTTATGCAATTCAGATAATGTAGATGGAGACAACGCTTAGTCTCGAAAGGCAGAAAGGTAGCCTTATGCAATGCAGGATAATGCAGATGGAGACAACGCTTAGTCTCGAAAGGCAGAAAGGTAGCCTTATGCAATGCAAGATAATGCAGATAGAGATAACGCTTAGTCTCGGAAGGCAGAAAGGTAGCCTTATGCAATGCAGGAAATGCAGATGGAGACAACGCTTAGTCTCGGAAGGCAGAAAGGTAGTCTTATGCAATGCAGGAAATGCAGATGGAGACAACGCTTAGTCTCGAAAGGCAGAAAGGTAGCCTTATGCGATAAGATAAAAGCTAATAGTAAGAAAAAATTCTTAGCTGATAGTTGATCGTGATATTGCGGCTGCTGGGGCCATTGTGTGCGGATAGCAAATGCGAATAGGCGCGATGGTTCAATGCGATTGCGTAACATGTTTGGTAACTTTATGACTTGGGTGCCTGCATCCAAAGAAAATTGTGAGTTTTGTAAAGGGAAAAAGTTAGTTTGTTTTCCCGTGGCTTCCAACGTTGCGGGTCATTGGGGTAGCGTTGCTAAACAGCAGCTATCATAGTTATGCATGATTTAACAAATATAACGTAAGCAAAAAATAGTTTTGTTTAGATGACTGCAACGCAGTTCAAAGCACTGCAACCTCTCTTGCTCTAGAATTTTGAGGGTCCTCCTTAAAATTCTGCCCCAGTTTACTGGGCTGGCATTTCTGACGGCTGCGCTGAACGAATGCAAGATCGACTTCGGAATTTTGAGGGTCTTCCTCAAAATTCTGCCCCAGTTTACTGAGGTGACATCCTTGGCGATGAGCGGCTGAAGACCATCTTCGGAATTTTGAGGGTCCTTCTCAAAATTCTGCCCCAGTTCTAATAATAGGGGGAGATGAGATTTTTATTTAATTGTGACCGAACCCATAGGGCTGCCTACGTATCCCCTCTTAAATGGGAATCAGGTCAGGCGTAGTTCAAATTACATCATAAAGAAATCATAGGTGATTACACATAATATCGTTTCACTACGTCTGAGTTGATTGGCTTTGGCCAGACTTCCCAATCCATTTCTGCAAGAATAAGGGCTCCTCCAGTTAAAACCCAGTGAACCATGTACGGACCTTGCCGGTTGGGAGAGAATTTCCCCTTGGCTTTATCTTGCTACGGGAATATCTTCTTCAATACCAGCTGTCCCGGTGTAAACTTCCTTGGACTAACTCTTTTGTTGAAGGCTCTAGACATTCTGTTCTGATACAACTGACCATGACAGACTGCATTCATCCTCTTCCCATCTATAAGGGCTAACTACTCGTAGCGTCCTTTCACCCATTCTGCGTCGTCCAACTCTGCTTCTTGTATGATTCTTAAGGAAGGAATTTCTACCTCGGCGGGAATGACCACCTCTGTACCATAAACTAGCATGTAGGGAGTTGCCCAGGTTGATGTGCGGACCGTGGTGCGGTATCCCAACAAGGAAAATGCTAACTTCTCATGCCATTGTTTGTGACTTTCGACCATCATCCTTAGTATCTTCTTGATATTCTTGTTGGCTGCCTCTACAGCTCCATTCATCTGAGGCCTGTAGGCTATAGAGTTCTTATGTTTGATCTTGAATGGCTCACACATTGCTTTCATCAAGTCGCTGTTAAGATTGGAACCATTGTCAGTGATGATTGATTCTGGCACCCCGAATCGGCAAAAAATATGATCACGGACGAAATCTTCCACAACTTTCTTAGTCACTGCTTTGTAAGACGCTGCCTCAACCCATTTACTAAAATAATCGATTGCCACCAGGATAAATCTGTGCCCATTTGATGCGGCAGGCTCGATAGGTCCGATGACATCCAACGACGAATGGCCATGGTGAGCTTGTTGCAGTAAGCTCGTTTGGAGGCACCTTTATCATATCTGCATGTATCTGACAGTGATGGCACTTGCGAACGTACTGGATACAGTCTATTTCCATAGTCATCCAAAAATAACCTGCTCGAAGTATATTCTTTGCTAAGACAAAACCATTCATGTGTGGCCTGCAGGTCCCTACGTGCACTTCGTCCAATAGTCTGGTTGCTTCTTTTGCTCCGACACACCTTAACAAACCCAAATCGGGAGTCCTCCTATACAGGATTCCCCCACTGTGAAAGAAATTGTTGGATAATATCCTAAGTGTGCGTTTCTGAGTGGCGTTGGCAAGTTCTGGATACTTCCCTGTTGTCAATTACCTTCTGATTCGTGGAACCATGGTTTTTCATCTGCTTCTTCCTCAACGTGAGCACAATAAGCCGGCTTATCATAAATCCTTACTGGGATGGGATCAATGAAATTTGCATCTGGATGCTGGATCATGGATGATAAAGTGGCTAATGCGTCAGCGAACTCATTCTGAATCCTGGGGACACGCTGAAATTCCGTCTTTATGAATCTTTTCTTCAACTCCTGATGTGATGCAAATAGGGAAGTATCTTGGAGTTTTTGGTGGCCCATTCTCCTCGAACTTGATGTATGAGCAGGTCTGAGTCCTCGATCAGTAGCAGCTCTTGAATGTTCATGTCAATGGTCATCTTGAGTCCCAGGATGCAAGCTTCGTATTCAGCCATGTTGTTTGTGCAAAGGAATTTGAGCTTGGCGAATACCGGGTAATGCTGGCCGATTTCTAATATTAGGAATGCCCCTATGCCGACTCTTTTGAAATTTGCGGCTTCGTCTAAAAACAACCTCCAACCATCGTAGGATTCTGCAATATCTTCTCCTACAAATGATACTTTCTCGTCAGGAAAATACGTTTTCAATGGTTCGTATTCTCCGCCGACAGGATTCTCGGCAAGGTGATCTGCTATGGCTTGGCCCTTTATTGCTTTCTGAGTCATGTAAACAATGTCGAACTTACTCAACAAGATTTGCCACTTGGTGAGCTTGCCAGTGGGCATTGGCTTCTGGGAAATATATTTCAGCGGGTCCATCCTGGATATGAGATAGGTAGTGTAGGCACAAAAATAATGTCTTAATTTCTGAGCTATCCAAGTCAGAGCATAAAAGGTGCGCTCTAATAGAGAATACCGGGCCTCGTACGGGGTGAACTTCTTGCTGAGATAATAGATGGCTTGCTCCTTTCTCCCTGTTTCATCATGTTGTCCCAGGACACAACCGAATGCTCCATCCAATACCACAAGGTAAAGTAATAGAGGTCTTCCTGGCTGGGTAGGAACCAAGACTGGCGGTGTTGATAGGTATTCCTTGATTCTTTCAAAGTCTTTCTGACAATCGTCGGTCCATCTAGTAGCAGCATCTTTCTTTAGCATTTTAAAGATGGGTTCACAAATGACTGTGGACTAAGCTATGAACCGGCTGATATAGTTGAGTATCCCCAGGAAACTCATCACGTCCTTCTTGTTCTTTGGTGGTGTCAATTCTTGAATGGATTTGACCTTTGACGGGTCCAATTCTATCCCTCGACGGCTCACGATGAAACCTAGTAGTTTTCTAGCAGGAACCCCGAATGCACACTTGGCAGGATTCAGTTTTAGGTTATACCTTCTCAATTTGTAGAAAACCTTTCTCAGGTTTTCCATATGATCAGTGGCTTTCTTGGATTTGATGATGACATCGTCCACATATACCTCGATATCCTTGTGTATCATGTCGTGGAAGATAGTAGTCATGGCTCTCATGTATATGGCGCTAGCATTATTTAACCCCAACGGCATCATTTTGTAACAATACATTTCTCACGGCGTGATGAAAGCCGTTTTCTCTGCATCTTCCTCATCCATCCATATCTGATGATACCCGACGAAACAATCAACGAAAGACTGCAACTCATGCTTGGTGCAATTGTCAATAAAAATGTGTATGTTTGGCAAGGGGAAGTCATCTTTGGGACTGACCCGGTTGAGATCCCGGTAGTCAACATAGATTCTAACCTTCCCGTCCTTCTTCGGTACCGGCACGATGTTGGATAACCATATTGGATACTCTACCACTCTGAGAACCTTGGCTTTGAATTGCTTAGTAACCTCTTCTTTGATTTTCAAACTCATGTCGGGCTTGAATTTCCTGAACTTTTGTTTTACCAGCGGACAAGTTGGATCTGTTGGCAGTTTGTGAGCTACAATGGATGTGCTGAGACCAGTCATATCATCATACGACCAGGCAAATATGTCCTCATATTCTTTTAAAAATTCCGTATACTATTCCTTTTCTGATGGCGACAAGTGAACACTGACGCGAGTTTCTTTGACATTTTCTGTATTTCCCAGATTAATGACCTCAGTTTCTTCCAGGTTGGACTTGGGTCTATTCTCAAAATCCTCAACCTCTCTAACGACCTCTTCAGGTACTTTATCTTCTTCTGAGTCTATGTCCTTTTGTTGCGTTGTCTCGTTGCAAGTCACAGTCGTTGGTTCGTCGTCAAAATAAGTAATAGTAATGCTGTGTAAAAATAGAGTAAATGATAGAGAAGATAATAAGTGCGAGATATATGATAAACTGAAATGCTTTTGATTAAATTCATAATTTTTTGAAACATCGGAGCTCTTTTCAAAATTAAAGACAATGCGGAAAGAAAATCAACTAGTAAAATAAAATGTGATGCATGGTGCTTCTGTTTAGCCTTGCTACCCCGAAGCCTTTCAGGCCCTGATGGTCCTAATTGACCAATTGCTCAGGCGATCTCCTCTGTTCACAACTTGTATGGAAGGGCCTTCCTCCCCCTCCTCCTCGAAAAGAACACATCAGTCCATGTCATCATCCTCCAGGAACAAATTCTTCATAGCTGCCAACGCTTCATCTTCTTCTGACCCATATATAGTATCTTCTGGCTGGAAGGTCTGCTCCAGGCTAGGTATCGGAAACTCCAATGGATAGTAGGGGCCGCACCATGGTGGCGACTAGTTCTGGAATTCCTTCCAAGTATAACCATACCCTAAGCCAAAGGTAGTGCCATGCTTCTTCAGTTTGATGGGTTTAGTGATCCCCTGAAGATTTTTACGGAGTCCCTTTCCAGGCTCGTACCCACACCAATTCAGGATACTTTCGATCTTGTTGTCCCACCACTTGTCTTTGTCTACAGCGTTGACCCTTTTGATGTGGTGGTATGTCTCTCCGCCTACTCTCCTTATGCCCCCGATCATTGGGATAGTCTGGCGAGTATATATGGGGTTACTACCATCGCCATGAATGATCAACTCTTGGTGATTCCATTCAAACTTTACCGCCTGATGCAGGGTCGATGCTACGGCTCCGGCATCGTGGATCCAGGGGTGTCCTAACAGCAAGTTGTAGGATGCAGGGACGTCTATCACTTGGAAGTCGACGACGAACCATGTTGGTCCCATTTGCAAGCAAAGGCTGATTTCTCCAATAGTAGATCTCTGGGACCCGTCGAAGGCTTTTACATTGATAGCCCCGTCTTTGATTTTGTGTAGGCCTTTCCCTAAAGTTCTGAGAGTCATAAGTGGACAGATGTTGAGGCTTGATCCTCCATCAATCAGGACTCTAGTGATGAAATAATCTTCGCATTGCACGGTGATGTGCAGTGCCTTGTTATGACTCAAACCTTCTAGCGGCAACTCATCTTCGTGGAAGGTTATTTTGTGGCTCTCCAGCACTTGCCCCACCATATTCGCCATCTCACCCCCGGTTATATTGGTGGGCACATAGGCTTCGCTCAGTATCTTCATTAAGTCATTCTTGTGAGCGTCTGAACTTTGCAAAAGAGCCAGGATAGATATCTGTGCCGGTGTTTTGTTCAACTGTTCAGCGACCGAGTACTCCTTAGCCTATATTTTCCTCCAAAGATCGTCGGGTCCTGTCTCAATGTGACGTCCCGGGGCTTGCTTACCAAACTCAGCTAGGTGCTCTGGGGTGTAGACCCTCCATGTTCTAGTCATTTCTTGTGCGGCAATCGTTTCTCCTGTCTTTGTCTTTCCTTTCCTCCTAGCTTCAGCAGTGTAATACCATGGTATGGCATTTGAGTGGAATGGTGTCATGTCAGTCATTGCCACCGGAATAGGCACCCTTGGTGGTAACACACCAATTTCAAAGGGTGTAGGTGCCTTTGGAACTCCAAATTCAACTTCGATTGGCCCGGACGCCTTCGCAGAAGGAGGCACTTCAAGTTCAAAATGTTTAGACATATTTACTTCGTCGTCCCTAGAGGGATGATTCTGCACGACAATTGGGTTAAGGGTAACCACTGGCTTCTTTGGTTCATCCCCTTCAGTAATCAAACCTATCGACCCTTTAGGGTCCCAATCATCCTCGATCTCGATCATATGAAAGTCTCCACCTTTGTGGTCAGGCAAGGGGTTATTACGAACATTAGGAGCAGGCTCCTATGCTACAATGACTTTATTATCGATCAGGGTCTGAATCTTGTCTTTCAATGAACGACATTCGTCAAGGGTGTGTCCTTTCATGCTGGAGTGATACACACAGGTCTTGTTGGGGTTAACCCACTGGGAAGGATTTTCTGGAGCTTTGGATGGGATATAAGTGACGTAACCAGCAGCTTTGAGTTCTCATATAGCTGGTCAATTGGTTCAGCAATGGCTGTGTATTGTCTGGGAGGTTTACGGTCAAAATTTGGTCTGGGTCTTGGAAAATTTTGACGGGTGGGTGATGATTGGTAGTGAGAGGGTTGAGCGTTATAAGCTTGGTAAACAGGTGCTGTTTAAGAGTATCTGGGTGAGGTAGGTTGATATGTGAGAGGTGGAGAGGACTGGTAAACGGGAGATGGATAAGAGGGTGTGGGTGCTTGGTAATTTGGGATAGGCTGATATGTAAGTGGAGGTGATGGGTAAGTGTGGTATTTTGGTGGTGATTTGGATCCCTGTGCGACCATCACGACACTTACATCTTTCTTCTTGGACGCGCCACCAGTTTGTAAAGCCTTATTGGTGGCTTGCAATGCTTCAAGATTTGTAACCATACCATTCTTGATGCCCTCTTCGATTCTTTCTCCGAGTTTGATGATATTAGAGAACTTTTAACCCTCGATCAACATCAACCTCTCGTAATATTGGGGATCCTGAGCCCGAACGAAGAATCTATTCATTTGCTCTTCTTCTAGGGCCGACCTGACCTTTGCAGCTTCTGACCTCCAACGAGTAGCATATTCGCGGAATGTTTCGGTGGGTTTCTTCTTCAAATTCTGTATGTCGAATACATCTGGTGCGTTCTCTATATTAAATCGGAACCTATCCATGAAGTCCGATGCCATTCCTACCCAATTCGTCCATTTCTTGGGGTCTTGACTGATGTACCAGGATAGTGCATCTCCCTTTAAGCTCCTCATGAAGTGCTTCATACGGATCTTCTCATATCTTCCGACCCCCGCTAGCTTATCGCAATAGATCCTAAGGTGGACCCTGGGATCTCCTGTTCCATCAAACATTTCGAACTTGGGAGGTTTGTACCCCTCAAGAAGTTCAACATCTGGTTGAATACATAAGTCCTCATAATTCAATCCTTCAATGCCTTTGTTACCTTCCATGCCCTAAACTCGGCTGGTTAATTTCTTGAGCTCTGCCCCTAAGTTCCTGATGAGGGAGTCCTTGTTACCAGACTCAGGTGCATTCGAGATTGGTTGGGTATAGTGGGGTACAGTATCCACGTAAATAGGAGTGTTGTGGAGATGGTCATTTGTGGTGTTCAGTGGCTCGGGAATGAGTAGTGCGGTATTATTTGGAGTGTGGCATGTGTTGCAGGTATGAGTGGGTTGTATCTGTGGTTGCGGGGTGTTTTGTGGAGGTGCAGGATTTTGGGTGTTGACATCAGGAGCGGTGAGGGAAAATGATAGGTTCGCCAAATTCCGAACCTGATCCAGTTCTTCTTGGAATTTCAACAGCTTTTGTTCCAGTTGTGCAGTAGTTTCCTTAGCAACCGGGGTACCCCGAGGAATCTCAATCTTCTTTCTGGCGCTTGTATCTCCCATTTTGCCTTTGTTCTTGTTCCGAACAGGACTCGGAGGAGGAGGAGGAGGAGGAGGTGGAGGGCCCTTGGATCTTGTGGAGTATGCTGATGGTGCCAGAATGCACGAACCAACCTTTGGGGAGGGGAATAAAAATAAAAGAAAAAACAAAAAAGGTAACAAGTTAGCGCGGGTTCTGAGAGAAAAGTATTGCAGTATTTAAACATATTGTGCGAGAATATAAATCCCATCCTAATTTTGGTGCCTCGTTATGCCCGAGGTAGGCCTAGCGACAAATAGTTTCGGAGAACTTATAATGCTAAATGCCTCATTTTATTGATAAAAATAAGACGAATCCAAAACGACTCTAAATAATAGAAAAGAAATGTCACTAGTGGTCGTTGGCCTCATTACATCATTAAGGCAAAATAAAAGGACTCCTAACTACTTGGTCCCAGAAGGACCTTCCCCAGATTTGGTATCCTTGTCTCCCCCGAATAGCTCCACCAATTCGTGTAGTCCTAGCAGCAAGTAAGCTTGGGCCATATGTCCACCTGCATTTCCTTTAGCATTTTGGCAGTCTTCGATCCTTTTGATGAACTTTCCTTCCAGCTCTACTAGACCCCGCTCCAAATACCCTAATCGATTGTTGGCGCTGACAGCCATTTCTTTCCACTGCTCGATCAATTTCTGATGGGCTTCTTGTATTTTCCGATGCTCACTTTCACACTCTCAAATTCTCTTGCGCAGTTGATTATACTCAGCATGCTCGTCAATAATTCTGTGACCTCAAACAAATCTCGGCTGACCCGTGTTATTGTCGTCTAACCAACCCGAATAATATGGCACACAACCGGCGTGGTACCTGTCTGGCTCGATGGATTCCTTCCCCAAAACGATTTTGCAATTCCACAAATGCTGAGCTTGGCACCTGTGAGGGCTATCATCGTCCTGGAAATCAGCCCTGAGGTGACTTGTTTTATCAGCCCTTGGTATGATTTGTCTTCTTCCATCTTGCCTCATGGCTCAAAGAGTAACGTTAGGATAAGTCCCTCTCAAACCAATCAGTATGAGAAATGGTGAATCTCGGGATCGGACAATGAATTCATCCGTAGGGAACCACTCAAACATCCATTGCACCTGGTCTTCTTTCAGGTTTTCGAACAATTCTACCTACCCTCTGGCATCCTCTGGCTGAGCGAACATCTTTGGCATATAATTCATACGCCTCGGCTGGTGGAAGGCGATATGATCATCCCAATCTCTGCGTAGGATCTCTTATTGGTATTCTCCTTTCTGGAGGTGTTCCATGAGCCAAAGCTGAAGCAATAAGTTGCAACCCTCAAAATGATTGCTTTGTTGTTCAAGGCGCGGTATATCTCGGCGACGATCATGGGCACTATGCTGATATTTTGCCCACCAATCCCTTCCATCAGAGTTTTAGTTACCATGGCTAGTCTGGTGTGGATCCTAGCCTTCTTCATAGGGAACACGATCATCCCCAAAAAGCAAAACATGAAAACAAAGACCCTTCTATGGACATGCCCTAATGAGGTGATAGCAAATTCATCTGAATAGGTGCGGTATGACTTGCTATGGCCGTATCTTTCGTATAGATAGTCAAACGGGATGTAGAAGTCTTTCAAACAGGTTAAGTCTGGGTTTTTCTTCAACCCCATCATTTTAAGGAAACCCCTTCCTTTGCGATTCTCGGGCATGAGCAAACCTTGAGTCTCCCAAGGAATTTCAGCTAAACCCCCTATCTCTTCAAGTAAAGGAGTCATTTCAAGATCACCAAAGCGAAACACAGATTTGTCACTATCCCAGAACAATGTTGCAGCCTCTATGATTCTGTTGTTAGGCTGAACCTCTAGGAGAGAAGGCAGATTTCCTAGGTACTTGCGGACGAGTGTTTTATCACTTGAATGGAGGTCGTTCCACCAGTTCAGCAGCCTTGGATGAATGTTGGTTACCATGCCAAATCTGGGGATCTCATGCCTCATTTTCTGCAAAATAGAGTGTTAGGCCCTGACCCCCACCAGACTCGACTATTTAAATTAATAATTAGCATAGCAGGCACTTAAGTTCTCCAAATAAATGCACAGAACGTGGAGGCGTACGTTTGGGTTTCAAGAAAACCCGGCGGACTTTGGACAAGGCTATCTTAATGAGTCATTATGTGGACAACATAACTGACTCGGCTAGGTTTGACCATGATGCATGCACAATTTAAATGGAATAAGGTTTCTATTTTGAAGTGCTAGACTGGTACCCTTGAGCGGAAAACTCAAGAGGGAAAGGCACGGAACCATCGACTACACCGTTGATCGACTGGTTTTACCGCAAATATGCCTTTGCCAAATTTAGGGGGTGATAGTATTGGAAGTGCGCAATCACTCATTACAAGCGTTGCTATAGGATTTGTTTTGGCACGAGTGGAGTATGATGTTGAAGATGCAATTTACAGGAATGAAACAGATTGACATGTATTTTCACGTACATAAAATAAATGATTACAATAAATGCTCGAAATTACAACGGCATTGAAATAATAAAGCAGTAAGGAAAGCAGTTAAATGAAAGGAAAGACATGACGAGCCAAGTTAGTTTTTCATGATGAAATAATTAAAAGGCAAGAAATAAAGGTAATTAAAGAAATAATGAAGTCACGAATAACATGTAATGGTAAAAAGCCTAAAAAGATCCCCAGCGAAGTCGCCATGCTGTCGACGGCCCCTTTTTTTTCTAAAGCGGAATCGGGTTCACGACATTCGGGAAGACAACTCTTTTCCCACTTTGGGAATTGGGATTTTTGAGAGTTTGGAGAGTCGCCACCTAATGATTATAGTGCATTAGGACACTTTTAGAAAAAATTAAAGATGAAAACTAGAGTTTTGGGTAAGGGCTTGAAATTATCCCGAGGGGAAGGTGTTAGGCACCCCTCAAGATCCACTAGTGTGGTTTTCGACCATGCTAAAATTGTGACTTTAAATGCAAGTGCAAATAAACAAGTACAAGAAGCACAAAAGGTTAAAAGAAATGCTGAATTTTAGAAAGGAGCAGTTTGGTAAAAATGTGCAAATAAAGGGAAGAAGTCAAGTACTTAGTGAAAATAATCCGAAAATCATATGAGAAGCAGAAAATGCAATATCTTTAAAGATTCAGAAAAATTTGTTAAACTAATAATAAAAGAAAGAGAAAGGGGGTCCTAGGTATAATTACATGGATCATTCGCACAACACTGGTACTCAATTGTATGCGGAGTGTTATCGTGTAATCATCATCGCCATGTCTACCCTTCCCACCCCGTTAAGGTATTAAAGTGCGGAACGGTATCGTTTACTTATCGCATGCTACTACCCGTCCCAATCCTATCAGTTCCGGGGTATTAGGACTTCTAATCCTAGAGGGGAAAGAAAGGGATGGAGGCCTTTATGGAGTTTAAAGGATAAAATTCTAGCTCGACAATTTAAACAAATATCAAATAAAAAGGTAGAACGAACAAGAAAACAAGGATCAAATTAACCCCAGAAGTCAAACAATCATTTAGTTTAGCATGCCTTGAAAAATACTAATTTGGTCTTAGATTAAAATTAAGCAGCGAGCGGACTGGTTCAACACATGCATTTAGACAGAAAGTCTGCATTAGGCCACTCGGATACAATTGCCAGGGACTGACCCAATTAATTAATTAGCCAACCCTTTNAAATCGAAGGAACCTCAGAGATTAGGGTTTCGTAAGAAACCCAAGAGACGAGATAGGCTTTGGAAACCATTGATCTGGGCAGAGAAGTCGAAGATTAAACTCGAATGGCCATGGCTGGCCGGACAGAGGTTGAAGATGATCGGAGAAAAGCCATCGAGCAAAGCTTGGTAGAGACCTTTTCAAGATCTGGTCATAGGACCTTAGAGATGAGACCATAGAAGCCATGAGAGGCCGGTGTAAGGGCTCTGATGAGTCTGAGGAGCCATAGATTAAGGTTTCGATGGGAGGCAGCGGCTAGGGTTTTGAGAGAGCTCGATAGACGAGAGCATTTGAGGGCGGCAGATTGGGAAAATGAGATAGGGTTAGGCGGTTGTGTGAAATTAAAAAGGTAAGAAGTAACGGTGGTCGTTGATCTAAATAATCAACGGCCGAGATTTAAAAGAGATATGGGTTAGGTCGGTTAAACATGTACTGGGTCGGGTAGGCATCTTAATTGGTCTGGGTAATTGGATTTCAAATTGGGGCTGAAATGGGGTGCCAAATTGGCTAGAATTGAAATGAAATAAGGCCAAATCGTAAATAGCCAATTTTCCCCTTTTAATTTTGTAAAAATAGTAATACTGATTTTAAAAATAAATTAAATATACTGGATAAATAAGTATTATATAATATTAATTAAAAAATACTGGGATTAATTTTATAAACATAAAATATCATAAATTACAAGATAGGCTATAATTGCAATTATATGCATTTTAGCTTTAAAATACCAAAAAAATTTGTAAAAAATATGCGAAAATTACTTTAATTATATTTTGGTATAAATGTTAAAATAAAATGAATTATTCACCAAAAATAATAATTTTGGGAATAATTATTGAATTTTATTGTATAAAATAGGCAATAATTTGGTTTAAAAAATCATTAAAAATGTCAAAATTCTTGGATGTGCTTATATATGCACCAATATGCTATTTTGAAAATTTTTGGGTATAAAAATACTTAGGAAAAAATTGGGTATCAATACTAATCTAAAAAATTCCATTTTCAACATCCTTGATATCAAAATTAGTGATTTGGGAAATATCAGGGTTTCCCAATCCTAACAAACAAACCCAGACCCACTGATTATGCTTTCATTCTGGAAAACCTCAATAAAAGGCTCACTAGTTGGAAAACCCAGTTTCTATCACTTGCAGTTCAGGTTATGATAATAGGATATATAGTCGCTATTTATGTTGTAGATACCCATGCTTTGTTGTTGTTTTTGTTATGAAAATTGCCGATTAAATGCTTGAATTGATGCTATTTGGTTTCGAAGGGAATGCAAGATAGACAAAGAACAAAATGAAGCGTTTGGAGGCAAGAACATACATAAATCACCCACTTGAGAAGTATCCGAGTGCAAAAGAGAAGTTAAAAGAATTAAAAGCTGGAAGCAAGATTTACAGGGATTTCCACGGTCAGCGCCGCGGTCTATCGCGGTCGACGCCGCGACCGCAGGAGATGCTGGGCTATTCAAGAACTTCATGGGCCAAAGTGTAAATCGGGAAAAGTTTTGAAAACCCTTTATATAATGTAGGAAACTCGCCCAAAGCGAGTTTAGGCTTAATTTTGGAGTTTATTGGCAAGAGAAACAAGTGTGAGAGATCACAAAAACACCATTACTTTTATTCTTCTTAATT
>MU728099.1:56073-67616 GCA_026770625.1 Nicotiana glauca | reverse complement strand
GATTCCGGGTGGTTAACGGATCAAAAATTGGATTTCTGGAAGAGCTGAGTTTGCTGGTATCTGGTATTTCCGCTTCTGCGGAAATGGGACCGCAGAAGCGGAGGAGAAGCTGTAGAAGTGGACGAGGGCGAGGGCGGCCAGGACCGCAGAAGCGGCCCTTGATCCGCTGATGCGGAACCATAGGAGCGGTTGGCTAGCCGCAGAAGCGGTTTGGGTCCAAGGCTTGAGGACCGTAGATGCGGTCAAGGGCCCGCATAAGCGGGACCGCACCTGCGGTTGGAATATCGCAGAAGCGAAGGAAACTAGGCCAGGGTTAAGCCGCAGAAGCGGCCTTTTATCCGCAGAAGCGAAACCGCATAAGCGGTTATAATTCCGCAGAAGCGGAAATTGCTGGAGCAGTAAGGTTGTTTTAAATCGGGATTTCGGTTAATTTCCCTCATTTCTCACTTCATGGGGCGATTTTTGGAGAGCTTCAAAGAGGGGTTTCGTCATCTATGTTAAGGTAAGTCATTCCCATTACTTTTGAGTTAAATACATTGATTATGTATGAGATTAAGCATGGAAATTAGGATAAATATTGGGGGTTTTGGTTGGAAACCTAGAAATTTATAATCTTGGATTTTAGCCACGATTTTGAGTATGGAATTAGGAGAAAATAATATATTTAGTTCCTAAGGTCATGGGTAACCTTTGTCTTCGAGAAATTTTGGATTCTGGGCACGTGGGCCCGAGGGCATTTTGGTCATTTCACTAAGCGGAGTTGGGAACTTGTATAATTTGAATTGTGAACAAGTATTTGAGTATATTCTCATTAGTATATCGTTAATCGGCTAGTTTTGGTGCATGGTGCATTCGTTCAAGCTTTTGGAAGGATGTAGGATGCCGATTGCGAGTCTTCGGAGCGAGGTAAGTCTCCTTTCTAATTCTGTGAGGGGGAAATTACCCCCTAAGTGAATTAAATTGATTATGTGCTCCTAGTTGTGGGGGCTACGTGCGCACGAGGTGACGAGAGTCCGTGCGTAGCAACTATATGCTATCGTCCAGGTAGTTTAGGACCCAAAAGCATGTTATATGTGGATAAATTGTGAAATCCTTGATGGATTAGATTGTTTAAATCACATTAAATTGATAATTGGATTTTCTAAAAGACTTAAGCTTCGTCTTCTCAAATTAATAAAAGAAAATGGACTTTTTCCTAGATATTTGCTCCACGTTGACTTCCTAACTATTTATCTGTCTGTGTGTGTTTATTTTGGAACGGGCCAAACGCCTCGATAGATTAATAGATGCATCTATAGGCGCGTCGCCGACCCTCGGCAAGTGCACATTTATTTCAATTGGATCGGGTCGTCGCCTCGGTATGATTTGTGCATGCTTGTATTGCTGCCTGGACTTGTTTAAGTCGTTACATGCCTCCCTCTGGCTCGAGATCATCTTGTTAATAATGAAAAGAAAATCTTGGAAAATTTCCTATGAAAGACTTATATGTTTACTTGTTTTCCTCTATCTGAATAACAATCATGTTAGAAAATAAATCCACTATTTGAATATGTATATTGAGAACAAATAATCGTTGGACCATTAGAGTGAGTCAAAGTTGGCTATCTCATCTCTACCCCTTCGGGATTAGGCGGGACGCTCACTGAGTACACGTTGATTACGTACTCATACTAAACTTCTGTGCATTTTTGTTGCACAGGTTCATGATAAATTAACGGCCTACTGGGCGCAGCAGCACAGATGATTCAGGGACTAGGTGAGTTGTAGTATGCGAGGCGACCCATAGCTTTTTAAGTCCCTTCCTAGTAATTGTATTTCCTTTCTGTCCATTGTATTCTGGACAGGTGTTGTGTTGTATTTATATCCTTATCTGTAGTTGCTCATGCACTTGTGACACCGGGTTTCTGGAATGGTTTCAGTAAATCTTTGTATTAATTGGAATTATTTAAGTTTAAATTCGAGAAATGACCGTATTTTATGTGAAACAAAAAGGGGAAAAACTTTAGATCTTCAAAAGTATTAAAAGAGGAAACGTATGGGTAATCTTATTGGCTGGCCTGACAGCGATGTCCGGCGCCATCACGACCTGTAGTGGATTTGGGTCGTGACATGCCCAGTCATAGAGAGCACCTTCTGGCACAAGAGGTGCCAACGGGTTTTCTTTGTGATCTCCCATGTTAGGTTCGATTTGTTCAATTGTGTGTCCGGCGCCATCACGACCTATAGTGGATTTGGGTCGTGACATGCCCAGTCATAGAGAGCACCTTCTGGCACAAGAGGTGCCAACGGGTTTTCTTTGTGATCTCCTATGTTAGGTTCGATTTGTTCAATTGTTTGTTGCTATTTTCTTTTCCGATTGTCCCGGTTCAAGGCTTTGAAAACTTTCTTGGGATCAGATAAAGCTTCGAATACTTCACCAGTTCTCGTTGAGTTTCTAGGCATGCACTTGTACAACCAAGACAACAAACGTTAAAATTTCAATGTAAAGATTGGGTATAGAGAAAAACTGTCTACACTAAGAATTTTTGTATTTCTTCCAATTGTAATTGATAACACCGTTAATTCCCCGGTAATGGCGCCAAAATTTGATCACGTCCAATTATGCCTTATAAAAAGGACACGCGAACGTTGCAAATATAATCTAAGTATTTAGCCCAGTGAGTCGAACCCACAAGGAATTAACCTATCAATTACTTTCGTTAGACTTACTAAATTCCACGAAATCAACTTCCCAAACGTTGTGAATAACAAGTGATGGTATCTCTACTAACTACGAAAGACAGTAAATAAACAAATGAAAATTAACTATGATTAAGTCGTAAACAATTAAGAGAAGGATCTAAGGTTATGATTTTCCCTATTGATGGAATTCCTTCCGGTTATGTGTCACATAGAATTGCCTAATCATCTCAATCAATCATGAGGACTATTATTACCGTAAATATCTCCCGAATAATCACAACAATTTACTAGACGCTCTCTCCCGAGTTACGCTAGCTGGCTTTATTTATTACAGATCACTTTAGACTGCACCCAAGGCTTAGTTCTCCTTAATTCCGCCTTTAAACCCGCAGTTATTGATCCCTCATATACTTTGGGAATGGTGTCGTTCAATAATTGACCTAAATATGCACTCTCTCCTGAGTTATGCACACTAAATAGGCACAGCTAATTGAGGATCCTATCAATTAACTACAACAAGCACATAGTTGAACAAATAGAGATTAAACTGGCAAACTATGTTAACATAACAAGAAGTTCATCCTTCAATAGGTTCCATTAAAACTCTAGACTAAGGAAATTAGCTACTCATGATAAAACAAGATAAAACTAATAAATTATTCATAATAGGAAATTGAAAATATAAAGAGAGGATAGAAGAACTCTAATATATTGTTATTCTCCTCACACTTGTTCTTGCCTCCAAGAAGATCTAAAAACAAGCTTAATAAAATCTTTGGCTAATTTCTAAAGCTTATAAGGGTTTGACACAAGTTTTTCCAAATTTACACTTTGGTCCCCAATTTTTCTGACGCGTGAACAGTGCACCGCGGTCGCGGTCGCGGTCGCGGTCGTGGCAGGACCGCGGCTCGATCATGATGGGAGCTGACCTTTCTGCCTCAAGTTTTAATCCGCCACGGTTGCACCGCAGTTCCATCGTGGTCGCGGTGGAATTTGCCCAGGCCATTTTCTCGCTTCTTTGTGCTCGGGTACTTCTCTAGTGGGTGTTTTATTCATATTATTGCTTCCAAAATACTCCGTGGTGCTTCCTCACTTAGAATATTCCCCTGTGAAACAAAAAAAACACTATTTAGAGCATTTTATTTGCAATTTACCTATAAAATAACAACAAAGCATGTTAATATTAAGGTGTAAACATCATCTATATAGCCTAATATCACAATTATATATTTTGATACAAGTGCTAAGATTAATAATAAGCAGTTTCATAACTTTTTTTATAAAGTGACTAAAATATTTGTAAAGTTATTTATAAAAATATAAATTAAGAAAAACTTAAAAGACAATTGATGAAGATTGAATTTAATGGTATTTTCGAGTTTTATTTTACGAAAGTATTTTAAGTATTACAATAAATATTAGAGACAAGATAATAAATATATCGATAATTATTTATAAGTTGAAAAGTTATTAGTAGTTGTTTGCATTAAATTTGTGCAGAAAAACAAAACTGCAATCACAAAAATCTATAAAGAAAAAAAAGGATTTTATTGATAAACATTGTAGGTTACAACTCTGTTTATCCTTTGATTCTTCTATCTAATTTTTTATCCTTAATTTGAGGGACTTAGCGGCATATTTCTCGAGCGTAGGATGAAATGCATCTCCTTGATGTATTTGTTTATGAAGAAGCATGTAGTAGCACTCTATTTAGATTTTGAATGTTACTAAAACTTTCAACAAGACATATTTGACACATCTTTGATTTCTTAATAAATATTCCAAGAGTTTTATGGAATTTAGAAGATCGTATATTTGATCTCTTTGTGTATATTCAGAGAGTTTATGAAATTGCTGAGAACATTTTTGAAGGACATCTGTAGCCTTATTTATAGGCATGAATTAGTGTTTGTGTGGAATTTCCACCAAGTAACCCTAATGGTCTCATCTTGTAGAGGCTCTAGTCTAAAGTTTTTTATGCACTAATTTGATAAATTTTCAATGTCTACAAATGCCCCATACTTCATGGTTTATCGGAGTGTAGGCTTGCCGAAACTTGAAGACGAGACTTGAAGTACACCTTCGATTTTGTGTTGATAATGTGCGTCAAACTTCAACGAACAGGTAACAAGAGATATTATCCCCCCCCCCACTCACTAGTTATGGAATTTGCAGACCTCTTTTTATGAGAGGAAGAGATGAAGGGAAGAATTGGTCCCATTGGGCGTGTCAATTTGTTTGCAATAAATTTTTGACATACGAAAAAACAATTACAATCGCAAACATAAAAGATGAATAATTTTATTGATGGATCTTTGTGGGTACAATTTTGTTTGTTCCCTTGATTCTTTTCTCCGATTTGTTATCCGTAATTCGAGGGCCTTAGCAACGCATTTCTCAAATGTAGGATGATATATATCTCCTTGATTGTGACGACACGGCTCGTCGTCTCATGTGTTACTGTCCCGTTTTTCCCTTTTATTGCTTCTTAATATTTCATTATCGGTATGTGGTGTGTGAGAGTTAATTGGGATTGGTTTTGATAAGAAATGAGGCACTTAGTCTCCTTAAGGAAAGCATAAGTTGGAAAAGTCAAACGGATGTTGCATTATGAGTTAGAGGGCTCGGATGTGATTTTCGGCGATTAGGTTAGCTTCGGGAGGTGATTTTGTGACTTAGGAGTGCGATCGGAATTGATTTTGGACGTCTGGTGTAGAATTAAGATTGAATTGACGAAGTTAGAATTTTGGCGAATTCCGGTTGATAGGTGAGATTTTGATCTGAGGGTCGGAATGGAGTTCCGAGAGTTGCAGTAGCTTCGTTGGGTATTTTGGATATGTGTGCAAATTTTCAGGTTATTCGGACATCATTTGGTTGGGTTTTTGATTGAATGTGTGTTTCGGAAGCTTTTAAAGAACTTAAGCTTGAATCCGATGTAATTTGATGGTTTTAGTGTTGTTGGATGTGTTTTTATGATTAGAACAAGTTTGAATAACGTTATAAGATGTGTTGGTAACTTTGGTTGAGGTCCCGGGGGCTTCGGGGTGATTTCGGGTGGCTAAGCGGAAGGAATTTGAAGTTAGAAATTGCAGGTTTTGGATTGCAGCAAGTATTTCCGCTTCTGCAGAACGGAGGCTGCAGATCCGGTCTCGCAGAAGCGAGCTGGGTCTCGCAGGAGTTGAAATTGGAGCCGGGTCAAGTTCCGCAGAAGTGGAGAGTTGGTTCGCTTAAGCGATCCCGCAGAAGCGATTTTGGACCGCAAAAGTGGAAAGTCGCCTTAAGTGAAAGGTCCGCATAAGCGGACGTTGACTGCATAAGCGGAAAGCACAGAAGCGGGATTAGATCTGAAGAAGCGGAAATAACTGGCAGGTTAAGTGAGAACATCTTCTTCGCGAAATTTTGAAAGAGTAACATTTTGGACACCGAACCTTGAGAGCTTTGAGGCGATTTTGAAGTGGTTTTTCAGGGCTATTATTAGGTATGAACTCTTGGATTTAGAGCTTGATTTTATGGTGTATAAACATGGATTTAGACTGAATAATTGAGGAATCAAATGTCAAAAATGGTGGTTTAGGGCTTGAATTTAAGAGAGTTAAAAATGGGGATTTGAGGGGTCAAATGGACCCCGATTTTGATAAATTTGATATGTATAGACTCGTGGCGAGATGAGGAATCCGTTAATGTGAGTTTTGTAATTTTTTGAGAAGTGGTCCCAGGGCTCGGGTTTTGCTAGTTTCGAGATTTTTGATATTTTTCGATTGTTTTCGATTGGGTATTATTCCCATAGTATATTGTAATGTATTCGCTCTGGTTTTAGTTAGATTCGACGTGCGTGGAAGCCAATTTGAGGGGAAAAGGCGTCGCGAACAAGGAATTTCACCGGTTCGAGGTGAGTAATATTTGTAAATGATATCCTGAGGGTTTGAAACCCCGGATTTGCACATCATAGTGCTATATTATGGTGACTTGCACGCCAGTGGGTAGAGCATCATTGGGGATTGTGTCTTGGTAAGTCCAGGTTGTTAATTTTACTGCGTGATTGACCGAAACCTACTTGATGCTATCGTGATTTGGGCTGATTGCCATGTTTTGGGCTTCGTGCCGATTATTTGAGTCCTTCAGGGATTGATATCACTGTTTTTGCATTACCTTGCATATTATTTGATCTCAGTCCAAGGTTTTGAATACTGTTTTGCAAACTCAGCCATCTTTCTAAGATTTGAAAACTTAAATGATATTTTTCTGACGTTTTGAGCTGAGAACTGCTATTTTACTATTGCCCAAGGGGCTTATGTGTATTTCTGGACTGAGGATGGATTGGGTTGCGTGCCGCAGCGGTGTGATATTGATATTGCGCTTGGGCTGTAGGAGCTCCTCCAGAGTTTGAACCCCCACAGTTAGCGCGGGTACCCAAATAGATCGGGCTGCGTACCGCAGCGGTCATGTGCATTGCATTTTATTCATGCATTGGTTCCTGTTTGTACCACGTGGCATGATATTCAGCACTCTTATATCATTGGCATCCATACTATTTCTTTTACTGTTACCGGATACCCTGGTGTTATTTGTAATGGATTGTTGTGCCCGAGGGACTGACTTATGTGCGGACTTGCACTATCTGACTATGCATTCAATTGCTTGACTGTTGGGAAAAGGATTTTTTCTAAAGAGGTTTTTAACTGAGCCAGATATTTTCTAAAGGATTTTCATGGAATTACTATTTTCTCAAGGGTCTTATTGTCCTATGTAGCATGATGGAATGCTTTACATGTTTTCTTATCGCTCAGTTATTATTTACTTTTATTACTTACTGAGTTGGAGTACTACTTTACTCCCTGCACCTCATGTGCAGTTGCAGGTATTGTTCACCCGGTAGCGGGTTTTGAGCTGATTGAAGGTATCACTATTGTAGCGGATTAAGGAGACCGCCAGCGTCCGCGGCACCTGATTTTCCCTTCTTTGATTTTAAATTTGATTCATGTAAATTACAGACTTTGTAGTTGTGTTCAGGCTTCTTTAGATGCTCGTGACTTGTGACACCCCGATCGGGCTGTGTTGGGTGGTAAATATCAGTTATTAATGCCATTAAGTCATATAATTCCTTCATTTATGTCTGTTAACTGTTACAAAGGGGCATTGTTGTTCTGTTGGCTCTCCTTGTCCTCACGATAGGCGCCATCGTGACGGGGTTTGGGAATTGGGTCGTGACAAGTTGGTATCAGAGCCTAGGTTACTAGGTCTCACGAGTCATGAGCAGGTTTAGTAGAGTCTCACGGATTGGTACGGAGACGTTTGTATATATCCTCGAGAGGCTGCAGAACTTTAGGAAAACTTTACTTTCTTGGAATTCTTATCGTGCGTATGTGATTCAGCTTGAAATATAACTCTTGAAATTCCTTCCACACATCTGTATGCGCACATGAGCGCTCAGTATTGTATGTGCCTTGATGGCTTGTGATTCCCCGATCGAGGGGAGAGATGTGATCCTGTGAGTTCGATGTTGGTCCAGTCTGGAGGACTTGAGGCCGGATCTTGCCTATGGTTTGAGCACTGAGGTGCTGATCGTGTGAGCAAGTGTTTTGAACTTATATGTTCGGTATTATCGCTATTAGCCGGAATGGCGGTTTGGTATTCATGTGATGAGTATGTTAGCACTGCGAAATGTAATTATATGACTTGGCAGTGACGAAGAAGTCTGCTGGATAATAGATGAACTGTTAAGTGATTCATTTCCTATTGTGGTTTGATGTGTAGCCCGAATATGGGTGCGTGAAGAATATTTTTGTATCTCCTAGTTGGGAAGTGAAGTGCATTGCATGTGGCGGTATGATTTCAGACACAGGAAGACTAATGACTGTGTAACGTATATGATGGTGGAAGGTGTGCTGAAATACTAAACTGAGGCGAAGCAGGTGGGTTATCTCATGCGGAGTGTTCTTAAGGGGTACGATTCTTATATATATTGTTAGAAGATCTCGTGTGTAATTGAAAGGTACGTGTTGTAATTTGAAGATTTGGGTCGCTTCAGAGAGTGGACTCAACTGATGTAGGGATGAATGCGAGGTTTGTAGAGGATTTCAGTATCCGAGGATCTGTGTTTTCATAAACTAGTAGATGATTTGAGTTTAATCTCACTATAATATTGTGCCATCATTAGAGTAGAAGATTATGGATCATTAAATGTGTCCTGATAGATGGCTTCGAGCCAAGTTGGGGAGGTTGATGTTGATTAGCTGATTGTACGATTATGTGCTATGTCGGTTCCTTTTCGAGGTATGCTGGCGGATCAGTTCGGGTTTCAGAAATTGAGTCGAGGATGGCACGAGTAAAGCAAAATTTTGACGAAGGTTACATGGTGCTTCGTAGGTANAAACTAGTAGATGATTTGAGTTTAATCTCACTATAATATTGTGCCATCATTAGAGTAGAAGATTATGGATCATTAAATGTGTCCTGATAGATGGCTTCGAGCCAAGTTGGGGAGGTTGATGTTGATTAGCTGATTGTACGATTATGTGCTATGTCGGTTCCTTTTCGAGGTATGCTGGCGGATCAGTTCGGGTTTCAGAAATTGAGTCGAGGATGGCACGAGTAAAGCAAAATTTTGACGAAGGTTACATAATGCTTCGTAGGTATGAGAAAATACTAGGATGTCTTGAGCTGTTGTTGATAAAGAATGCTCAGTGTATAGAGAAGGAATATGGTTGTTTGTATTGGTATGAGATCAGTTCTGCGGTGTCAGAGTGCTAATAAGGCACGAGTAGTTCTATTCGTTAAGTCAGATAATTTACAGTTGTGTAAGAGTGAATGACTCTCGAGAATGGTTTTATTGTATTCAAGATTTGGCATGTAATAATCAGGTGTCTTAAGGTTGGGTATATGGCTAGGGACTGTGTTTGCATTAGGAAAGGATCAAGACTTGTGGTATTTTATGTTAATTATGAGATTCTATGTATCAGTATTTTGAAAGTAATGGTAATGAATTTCAGATTCGCGGAAAGTTCTTCAAGTAAAGTATTTTGGAACGTGGTATTTCTGTGAAGCATTGGGAGAGTATTCGATGGCCTATGGGGCTTAGACAATGTGGTCTTATGTTCGAATCTCTTATGGTGAGCCTGGATTGAGGAATTGTGATGCTACAGCGGGGGAGAAATATCAAGTGGATGATGAATAAAAAGAGAAATTTGATAGACGGAACAGCTTGATAATAGACCGAATCGGTATGGTAAGGGTATGATTAATTCTTTGTATGTGTTCAAGGTAATGAGATTTTACAGGCATTTTGCAGCAATGCTCTTGGGTTTTGACAGCTTGCTCAGCTTGGTTTAGATAGAAGGATTCAGTCTTGGTAGTTTAGCTTGTACAAATGGAGTTGGCAGAGATGTTCTTGTTGGGTTTTACCGTGGGTTTGAAGATGATTATATTTCCTATGGGTATGCGAAGCATGGAGTGTGTTATGATTTTTCTTCTAAATGGGATCAATGAAAGTTCTTGACTAGTTGAGTGCGTTGATGTCTGCGGCGCGGAAGGGAGATAAAAGTTCTTATGTTATCCGAGTGTAATATGGTATATGCGATATGTTGTGGAGGATTTGGGTTTGTGTGTGTAAGGCTCGGTTCAATTCAGAATGGAAAGTCATTAAATTCTTAAGCAGCACAGGGCAGCTGCATGTGATTTAAGAATTGATCTTTAGATGATTCGGGTGAATGATCCTCACATGACTAAGGAAATGGTGTTGCTAATCATAGTGATTTGACGGGGTTATATGTTTTAGAAAAAGGTCAATGTGATTAAGTTGATGGAACTTCGATAGTGTTGCGGCATTTTTTTGTTGGATCAACTGCTGATATTTGAGTGTGTTTGATGGCACAAGAGAATTTTAAAATATCTTTCGGGGAATGATTGGGTACTCAAGATGTGATATGCATTCATACTGCGGGATTTGGGATCAAGTGCAATGATTTGTGTGCCATGTGGAGCTGGAGACTGGGAGTTCTCATGTTCAGGTTATGTAGTGGTTGTGGATAGTGTGTATTGGTACCGTTAGCTGCTATTGGTGGTTTGGAAGCCCGAGTGGACCTTCTTTGCTTGGTATATTAGATTCTGGATATGATATTGGGGTGTAGACTGGTTGTCTCAGTGTTGGGTTATTCTAGACTATTGTGCTATGAGTTACGTCGGAAAAGGCCACAGGTTGCGTGGCGAGGTGCATCGGACTATGTTCTAGCTGAATGGTTGTGTTCCAAAGACCAGTGGACGGCTGGGAAAGATTACTTTCCTAATTGGGACTTTGTGGTGGATGTCAGTGTAGAGGTGTCTACCATTAATTTGGTTCCAGTATTGAGGGACTCTTTTTCGAATGCGTTTCTTGTGGCCGGGCATGTCGTCGGGCGAGATTGTGGATTTCGACATTTATTTGGTGCCGGGCACCGTATCGTACGGCTCCGACAGGAGTTATATTAGTGGAAGAAGCAGCTTCAGGCTTCTTGGTATTGAGTTTCTTGGCAGGCCGAGGTGGCTACGTGTTTAGCTTGAGTTGGCTTGGTTGGCCCCGAATTGTACTGATGAAGGATAGGTTGATTCGATCGTTATTGATCCTGCTAGTGATCTGGGAGATTTATGAGTTGCTTTTCTGTGTTGTGAGGCGTTGTGATTTTCGGACTGTGGGCACATATAGTGCGGTGCTATCGAGATTCATAGTGGAAGTTGAGTTTTGTAGCTTACAACGTTATAAGTAGATATCACTATGCACTCAGTATGCTTACGACCGATGCTCGGTATTTGGTTATAAAGAGAAAATTTGGCTCGATATGCATCTCCCTATGTGAGATATTTGTGTGGATCGGGTGGCACGCCGCCAC
>MU728099.1:19848-51214 GCA_026770625.1 Nicotiana glauca | reverse complement strand
TTTTTTTTTTTTTTTGCGGAGGGAGGGGGAGTGGGGGTGGAGGGCTAGTAGGGTGGGTGGTAAGGAAAAATGTAAAATTTGAAAAAAAAAATTGTTTTTGGAGAGGGGGTTGGGTGGGTTGGTGAGGGTGAGGAAGGTTGAGAAGAAGTTTTGAAAAATATTTTCCCTTCGCTTGATAAGGAAAATATTTTCCTCCAAATGGAGGAAAATGAGTTTATAAGGAAAATATTTTTCAAAACATTTAAGCCAACCACACATGAAAAAATTGAAAAATATTTTCCGAAAAATATTTTCCTTCATACCAAACACACTCATAATTGCACTATTTTTTTGGTTAAAAGGATATTACTCAGTTAATAAAATAAATAAAAATAGTTACTAAATAAATCTAGCCTTTAAAAGTTCTTTGTCCACGTGGCATTCATCACAAGGGCTATTTAGGGGTGTGCATTCGATTTATCGATTCGATTTTGACCCTTATCGATAATTACTTATCGATTATCGATTTGTACATATGCTTATCGTTATCGTTTCAATAAGGTTTCGATTTTTTCGATTTCGATTTATCGATTTTGGGGGCTTATCGATTCGGTTATCGATTATACCAATAAGAAAATTTGCGGAATTCCACAGAAAGTATATCGCTATAAATGCGCCTAACTAATATGGACAAAAGAAGCTAAAATAAGACAAACACCATTTATAACATAAAAATTGTGTCAACAAGCACATGCAACAAAACTAAAGTAAATGATCAAATGTATGTCACCAACACTCCAACGGTATAAAAAAAAAATACATCATCACGGCTAATTCTGTTTTTTATTAATTTGAACTTCATTCCTTTAATCTTTAAATATGATCATTCCTTAAATGTGATAGAGGAAATAATAGGGTAAGGGACTTAGGGTAAAGGAAAGGGTATAGATTAGGGAAAATGATATTGTATAGCCGCTTTCAAAAAAGCAGCGGAATATATATACATTCTGTATGTTATATTACTATACACAAATAGATAATTACTCATTTTACAAGTGTCTACAGTTTAGGGGTGTGCATTCGATTTATCGATTCGATTTTGACCCTTATCGATAATTACGTATCAATTATTAATTTGTATATATGTTTATCGTTATCGTTTCAATAAGGTTTCGATTTCGATTTCGATAACAAATAATCGATTCAATTTATCGATAAACCGATTCAAATGCACACTCCTAAGGCTATTGACATATACCGGAGCTGAGCCGATCCCGTAATGTAATTAACTAGCCTTTACGTATTTGTTACGCTGAAGTGATATTTCAAGCAAAAATTGGGGCCCAGCGACAAGAAGTAGAAAATATGGTATCGAAAGCTCCAAATAATTAAACGTGATTGGTTAGAGATCGTGGAAGAGGTTTTCGAAAATGTAGGCCAAGTATTTATTTTGCTAGCTTTTTTAAAAAGAGTATATGAAAAATATCTAAACAACTTTCGTTTAGATAAGAAAGAAACATGGTGAAATGAAGAGGGAATAATCCGATTAGTGCATAGTCTAGATCATAGAGTTCCGCACATAGGACTAGGTGAAGTCATTGCTTAAGTCACTATAGCATTTCAATTTTCATCAAAATATACTTATGATTCCAGACAAAAATACCACTCACGAAAGAGTTGAAATTTCCTCCACTTTGGTTTTATATATCATGTGAATAATCATTTTCTTGGTACAGCCCGTCAAAGCTTGTTAATTCCAAGGTTGACCACCCATGCTGGCCCTTATTTAATCGTCAAACGCTGTACATAATAAAATCTAACTCATTTTTTAGTAATCCGACTAACTCCTCTAAGTTTAAATGAATTAAATTATGATCAATTAATCGATTTCATCTAACAGGTTTGAGATGCAAACGTTTCAATTAGTGTAACGTAACGGGTTATAATGCAATTCAAATTCAAACATACAATATTAATTTTAAAAATTATATAAATTTGGAAGAAGTTAATAAAAATTTAAGAAAAATAAATTAGTTTTAGTTTTTAATTTTGCTTTTCAAAAAGTAAAATAAAAACAATTGTATTGGACGAAAAAATTTCACCCGTCATTGACCTTTATATATTAATCTAATTCATTCTTTCCAAACAAATTTTAATAGGTTACGTCACGACACGGTTCTTTCATTTTACATATTCTGTCATGACCACGTTTATTCATTTGAACACATTTTGTCCGATTAATAGCCTGTTTGGCCAAAAAAAATTTGGCCAAAAGTATTTTTTTTTTTTTTGCCAAAAGCACTTTTTGCCAAAAATTAAACTGTTTGGCCAAGCTTTTCGAAAGAAAAAAAAAAGTGCTTTTGAGGAGAAGCAGAAGCAATTTTGAAAAAGCAGAAAAAAGTAGCTTCTCTCTAAAAGTATTTTTTTTTAGAAACACTTTTGAGAAAAATACACTTAAAAGTAGTTTTTTAAAGCTTGACCAAATATTAATTGCTGTTCAAAAGTATTTTTCAAATTAATTAGTCTCACACAAACTGCTTTTCACTAAAAATACTTTTGAAAAAAAACGTTTCTCAAAATAAGCTAATTTTTACGGCTTGGCCAAATGAGCTATAAATTTGACACACTCCTGGCCTTTAATTTGCCACCTCTATCAGTCTAGTCAAGCAAGAAGTTATGTTACTTATTACTAGTACTTGTTTTGGATTTTTGCCACTTGGTCGGTTAGTAGATAAGAGAAACTACATCCACAGCAAAATGGAGCTTGTCACACACAGCCACCCCACTAGGAAAACAAAATAAGGTTGGGACAACACTCTGCTGCACCATTGAAAAAAGGTCACTGTTCTTTGCCTCTTCAAGAAATGAAATCATTATTAGGCAAATAGGTCAACCTAAATTAGCCAAAACCCAAAAGACAAAAACCATTTGCCCAATTCAAAGTGGAGTTGGATGAGTTTAGTATGGTCTACGCAATTTAATGTATCCGTTGACCTCATTTCAATTGCGTTGGCCAACGGAAAAAGGATATAATTTCTCCGTTGACCTCATCACAAGCTGCTTTTCATTCACCTAATCTATTCACATTATAGAATGCTCCAAATGCAATGGCCAAAATTAGTTGACTCTACTTTTCCTCCCAAATTAAAGTCCACTGCAAATGAACAATTACCTCTTCACAAAAGTCTACGCTCGCTTTTTCTAGTTTAATTCCTTCTACTATTTGCAATTTCAAAAGCAGGCTAGGAGGTACAAGTAATTGGTGATGCAGTATTTTTCACACTCCTATGAGCCTGCTCCCAATTTTTTTTTTTTTTTTGACTGAAAAAAAGATAATTTATTTAAAACATTACAGTGTACTGACAGTTACATCCTTAACAAAAGAGCAAGCCTCGAGGATATTTAAATTCCCCATTTTGGCCAAATTAAAACACACATTAGTACTTAGTTTTTGGTCAAATACACATAGTTATTTCTGTCCATTGCTAGCTTATTTAATACTAGCTTGAGGCAATGGGTTGACAAAAAGCTGGTTTTTCCATGCATGCTTGAGTCCTTTCTTGGCCAATTTATGAGCAACCTTGTTTCCCTCCCGAAAGTTATGGATGATCTTCGGGTGTTTCAGCTGGTGCATTAGCCTGCTCCAAAATTCGAATAACAAAGAGGGTTATATTAATTGACAGTCATCATAAAATATTTAATTTCACAGTAGAATTTAACTGGTTGGAATTTAATTTTGTGCACTAATAATAAAAAACATTGTGTTACTATCAAGATATTTTTTGGTTTGAATACGTCTTGAGATAAGTTGTGCTGGGATTAGTTATTCTTGTATTGTTTTTTTATCAATTGTTTGGTATGTTATATTAAAAATGACAATTGCATAATTTCTAAGAAGAAGGTATAAGTTATTCCGACACTAATTACCCCACCCCCTACAATGTATAAGTTATCCCGATACTAATTTTAATTTTGAAATAACTTATACTAGGTTTACTAACAAACAAAGTATCAAGGTCGTATTAAAATTTTATACCAACACTATATTTACTTATAACTCATACTAAACTACCCCTAATAACTATCTATAGTTACTCTTAACCTATTTAACTATAAATGCCAATTGACAGTTAGATACAATTAAATATCGCTTATGACATGTCATTACATCTTTTCCGATTTTCATGCTACAAAGTACAATGCATATTGACATTTCCTGGGCTGGCTTGTTAATGATATGATAGCCTAAAACTTGTTTATTTTGCCTAAATAGTGTTTAAAATGAAGCCCTTCACGAGAGGAAAGATTCTTCGAGAATATACCTTTCTCCTTTTTTTGTATACAACGAGAGTATAATGCATCAACAACAACAATAACAATCAGTAATAATTCTACTAATGGAATCTGGGATAGAATGTACTGTACACATACCTTATCCCTAATCTCCGGGAGATAGAGAGGCGGTTTTCGGAAGACGTTCGGGTCAACAACAAAAAATCTGTAACACAAACCAGACATTGAGAGTATAATGCGAAGAGGTAAAAATAGAACATCCAACCATTGAGAGGGAGCATATGAAATTGCAGTTCATAGGAGAAATTGAACAACAAAAGAATTTCACTTGGACAATAAAATTTCATCTTTTTTATTTCAGAATCATTAAACTCAGATACAAAAACGTCTCCTACATTCTCAGGAAATATCATCAAATTAATCTTATTACTACCAGTATAAAAATTGCTATTTATCTCATCGTCAATGCAATCAATCAAAGTGAACAACTCAAAGTCCAATGAGGCCACAAACTCATGATCAGAAAAAATTGCAGACACAGATGTTTCCATATCCACCAATTCTTCAAAATCTTGGATCAACTCGCAATTTTGCTCTGAAAGTATCGAACTTTCTTCTGTATCACTGCATCTAACTGTCACCCAACCTTCTTCCTCAACCCAATCAAGTTTCAAAGTACATGATATTCCCTCATTACCAATCAGCCGTGTGATCCTATCTGCAGGGGAATCAACGGTGATGCTTGACTCTAATGAAGAAGATTCCATCACCTCAAACGAATTCCAAAAGCCTTGATCCAGGATACTAGTGGGAGAATCCCTTTTCAAGTTTTCAACTTTCCAAGAATTAGACTCTAAAGATTGCAAAAATGGGTGCTGAAGAAGTTGTTTAGCCGTCCATCGCTCTGTTGCGTCTTTTATCAAACACTTTGCTAAAAATTCTCTAGCATCGTTGGATAAACAATTTGGGAATTGAGGCACATCCCCTGAATAACCAATTCTATACAGAGCAGAAACAGGATCCTTCATATCAGTCCAAGGAGGTGACCCTGTAGCCATTTCAATAATAGTACAACCAAAAGCCCAAATATCAGCTGTAAATCTTTGTTCTTCGCCGCGAGCAACTTCAGGTGCCATAAAAGCCGGTGTGCCGGAAATTCCAGAATTTTCATCTCGTAGCAATTTTCCACATCCCAAATCTGCAATCTTGATACCATCTTGACCAATTAAAATGTTTTGGCCCTTTATGTCACAATGTACAATTCCAATTGAGTGAAGATAATCCAAGCCCTGTAGAATTTGGTGAGCGTAAGATTTTATCACTGACTCATTCAAGGAACCCCCTTGTTTCTTGATCAAATCAGAAAGAGTGCCACCTGGTATATACTCCATGAGCATGTTGTAAGTGGTCTTATTTTGTTCACTAGTAATGTCAAAGCCAAAGCAATTGACTAAAAATGGTGAATTGAGCTGAGAAATTAGAGAGTACTCTCTTTGTAACATGTGAGAACAAGATAGCTCGGTGGATTTAACAGCAAAGAGCTCCCCTGAGGAATTGGTAGCGAGGGAGACGGTGGCAGAAGAGCCACGACCAATAATTGGACCCCTAGTCCACTCCATTGAAAGAGAGCAAGAAGAGATGAGGAGGAGTTTGGTGTGTGGGCGATGTGGATTCAACTTTAGGCAATTCTGATGAATAAAAAGTGTGCTTGGTTGGTATATTTATATGCTCAAAATTTTTTGCCTACAAATGCAGCTAAGTAGTTAATGGTCATTGGCCGAGGTCTTTATTGGGCATTGTCCTTGTGTATAAAGAATCTTTATTATATTATTTGTCCAACGACAGCAATGTATTTCCCTTTTTGTGCTTTCCATTTTTAAGTCCTTTTCTTTTGGTTAGAGGTGAATGTGAAGATATCAATGAATATTTAAAAACCGATTAAATCGGTCGAATTGTACCGTACCGAATCGATTTTTAGGTTTCTTTTAATAAAATCGTAGGTTTTTATATAAATGTATAATCATACTGATAATTAGGATAGGTTTTTTATTTTATAAAAATAAACCGAAAAATACTGAACCGTGCCGAATAAATTTACATGTGAAAAATATATTTATATATTAAGTTTAAAAAAAATAATATATTAAAATTTTCCTTGGGTCTTGAAATTGTGAAAACGGTTACAAGCAAACAAGTAATTAAACTCAAAATCTTAATTTCCAAACCTATAATGCTACTTTTATTGAAACTAAATTATTTTCAATATATTCATTAGCAAGACACAAGTCTAGCGATTAGTAGCAAACTACAATGTATTGAATATGTTGCCTTTCATATGATTTAGATTTATCTTTTTGAATATTTAATCTTCTAAAGACTTTATTCTTGAGTTCCAGCTTGGTTAATATCATTGCACTCTATTAATATCTTTGTTTCGTTTCATTTACGCTGCTGTAGAATAGTTGATGTATCTATACTCTAACCATATTTAATATTTTCTTAATTCATCACCCTTTAAAGAGTAAAAATATCTAGAGAGTTTGCTAAGTCCTATAAAAGTACGTATGTTATTCATTCTACTTCTACTAGTGACTTTTACATGACATTTAAGGAATACCGAAAATTAACCAAATCGTACTGATATCGAAGAGAAACCGACATGATTGGGCGGTTTTAAAAAGTTTAATTTTAGTTATACATAATAGAATAACCGAAAAATTGGTATGGTACAAATTTTATAAAATAATCATCCGAACCGAACCATTGACGCCCCTAAATGTGGTTCCATTAAACTCCTAATTTTTTGACATGATAGTATAAATTAATATATAAAATTATTAAAATTAAAATAAATAGTTGTAAATATGAATCCATAACTTTAAAATTATAATAAGTTAATTTTTAAAAATCGTAAAAATTGAACTCATATAGTTTAATAGCCTATTTGGCCAAGCTTATTTTTGGTCAAAAGTGGTTTTTTTTTTTTTTCCAAAAACACTTTTGGCCAAAAATTGAGGTGTTTGGCCAAGCTTCTGGAAGAAACAAAAAGTACTTTTGAAGAGAAGCAGAAGCAATTTTGGAGAAGCGGAAAAAAGTAATTTCTCTCCAAAAGCACTTTTTTGAGAAATACTTTCGAGAAAAATACACTTAGAAGCAGTTTTTAACAGCTTGGCCAAACATTAATTGCTGCTCAGAAGTGATTTTCAAACCAATTAGCCAAACAGAAACTGCTTCTCACCAAAAGTACTTATGAGAAAAGCACTTTTAAAAAAAAAATGTTTCTCAAAATAAGGTGATTTTTGCAGCTTGACCAAACAGGCTATAAATCATGGATCCACCTATGCAGTTGTAGTTGGGTTCAACACTTCAACTAATATACTTTGATGGTGTAAAAAATATTTACCATATTAGTATATTTTGACGTATTATATTAGATATTCTACATAATATTAAGCTAATAAGATGTTTTTTATAGATAATTAATTTAGTTACATTTTTAAATTATCGAATTTAATTTGCCTCTTCCTCTGAGTTTGAGGCAAGAAATGTTAAGTGGAGAGTGAACCACGTAGCAAAAGGAGGGGAATTGACAGCTTTGGCCGACTGCGGGCGGCATTTCTTTAGCTCTAAAAAAAGCCGTCCACATGAATACACGTGAGCATGTGCCTTTAATTGCGCTAACACCGCTACGCAATACCTGACCAATCGTATTGCTCTGATTTCACTTCAAATTGCGGCGCGTTTACTGTTTGCGTAAGGGACCCGCAACGGGCCGCGTTTTAAACCGTTACCGAGTAAAGTGGTTCTCTAGTATTTAAAATCTGTTTGAAAGGTCAATTCTGGTCTTTAAACTAAGCCTAAGGAAGACTTGGCAAGTCGTTGCGTGATTGCAGTTTTTCCAATGTGCTTAAAAATGTGAAACAAAGAACAAATTGTATGTTCACATTGTTAGAATATTGTATTTTCTATTTAGATTTAAAAGTCAAACTAAAATAACTAAAAGCAATTAAGTAAAGTCTTGGGCGTTCACATTTCACATTAGGTAATAAATAGCGCCTTTAAGCTTGCCGGCAATTGCGTTGAATGTGCATATATTTTTCATTTTCTCATATTGTTGGAACTTGGAACTCATCATTTTTGTTTACCGAGGATACGTAGTTTCTTCAAAACGAACCACAAATCACATACATTCTACCTTTAGTTAATTCTACTAATTATCATACATTTCAAGTTCTTACACTATCTTCCCAACGTGCTTACAAATGTGAAAGTAAGACCAAATGAATGTTCACATGGTTCATGTATGTTGTATATTCAGATTTAAAAATCCAACTAAAATTTAACTAGAAGCAAAGTCTTGCGAGTTTTTCTTAATACCAAGTCAACTCATCAAATTTCATAGTCACATTTTACGTAATAAGTCCCTTAAGCCTGCCGTCAATTCCGTATAATGTATATGCAGTTTTCTTTTCCGCAGAGTTGAAACTCATCATTTTTGTTTCCCCAGTATGCATACTTTCTTTGAGGTTCACATGCACACAACCTTTCTGTTTCACCAAAAAAATACAGATCTTTGTTCAAATAATTAAATTTATGTAATTAGGGGTTAATTTTAATTAGCAATAATATCTCTAGATGAAGCTTTCAAAGGTGCGATAAATATAAGATGGGTTAGATCCGATAATGATAACAACATGCAATAACTGTTCTAGAAAGCACGAGCAATAATGTAGCATTCAATAACAATGAATAACAATAAATGAGATTTAAGTAAAAACGAGGAATGATTCACCCAATAAAAGATGAAATAGATGGATGTTCCTCCTAACAATGATGAATGATAGACAAATTCTTGAATATTCGATTTATTCTCGAATCTGATGGAAAAATATGGATAAGAATCTTAGTGAAAATGTGGTATTTGTATCTAGCAAGAGAGGGAGAGAGATAAACGAATCTGTTAGTCAAAGTGTCTTCTTTACAAATGAATATCACATGCCCCTATCATTGTCTCTTCTCTCTCTCTCTCTCTCTCTCTCTCTCTCTCTTTATATATATATATATATATATATATATATATATATATATATATATATATATATATATATATATATATATATATATATATATATATATATATATATATATATATATATATATATATATATATATATATATATATATATATATATATATATATATATATATATATATATATATATATATATATATATATATATATATATATATATATATATATATATATATATATATATATATATATATATATATATATATATATATATATATATATATATATATATATATATATATATATATATATATATATATATATATATATATATATATATATATATATATATATATATATATATATATATATATATATATATATATATATATATATATATATATATATATATATATATATATATATATATATATATATATATATATATATATATATATATATATATATATATATATATATATATATATATATATATATATATATATATATATATATATATATATATATATATATATATATATATATATATATATATATATATATATATATATATATATATATATATATATATATATATATATATATATATATATATATATATATATATATATATATATATATATATATATATATATATATATATATATATATATATATATATATATATATATATATATATATATATATATATATATATATATATATATATATATATATATATATATATATATATATATATATATATATATATATATATATATATATATATATATATATATATATATATATATATATATATATATATATATATATATATATATATATATATATATATATATATATATATATATATATATATATATATATATATATATATATATATATATATATATATATATATATATATATATATATATATATATATATATATATATATATATATATATATATATATATATATATATATATATATATATATATATATATATATATATATATATATATATATATATATATATATATATATATATATATATATATATATATATATATATATATATATATATATATATATATATATATATATATATATATATATATATATATATATATATATATATATATATATATATATATATATATATATATATATATATATATATATATATATATATATATATATATATATATATATATATATATATATATATATATATATATATATATATATATATATATATATATATATATATATATATATATATATATATATATATATATATATATATATATATATATATATATATATATATATATATATATATATATATATATATATATATATATATATATATATATATATATATATATATATATATATATATATATATATATATATATATATATATATATATATATATATATATATATATATATATATATATATATATATATATATATATATATATATATATATATATATATATATATATATATATATATATGGGATATGTTCCTAAGAAACCCTAATCTCACACGTGCAGAGAATATTCACTAGAATATTCTCTTTTAATATCCTATCTTGAAAGACTAGCCGTTACAGCTCTTATCAATGATATTCGACCTCGACCTCGACCCTTGTTGACATCTCGACTACGGCTCTTGTCGACGCTTCGACCAGGGACTTTGCTGCTTCTTGGGTCATTTCGACTAACGACGACTTGAGAAATCTTCCCTTAGTATTATCTTGGCTTAAATACTCTAGAGACAAATTATGACCCATACAGTTAGTCCCTCCGCTTATTGAGAACGACTTCGGGCGTGGTCGATGAGCGAATTTGATCGTTCTGGTCGAAACAATTGAGCGAGAAATTTAGATCGTGGTGGTCATAGCGAACCGACAACGTGGCCGTATGTGGACTATTTATTTCAAAACGTTTCGAATTTCTCGATTGGTTTGTTGGAGTTAGGTCGTCCATAAATTACGCTGACATCATAAAGTTATGCGTCATTATGATGTATTTTCCCGATGTTGTTCTTCGTTTCGCGTGTATCCCTTGATTGAATCTACTGCTTCAGTTACGGGGCCAGTAATGATGAACCATTTTCAGTTTTAGTGCCTAGGTTCTTATAAATAGAGATGTAAGTTAGAGTGTGATTTTGAAGTTTCAAACTTTCTACTTCGAAACCCCATATCTCTTTCTTTTTTCTCTCTAACTTGATACTTTTCCTCTCTGTTCCATGGGCTTTTAGCATTTTCAATTCTCCATTGCTTGATACTTCCCTTTTTTTCTGATAAAACATGACTAACGTACCTTTCGAACCTTGTAAGAGAAGTGATGTGGTCCCTTTAGCGATGGTGCTCCTTCCTCATAAGGGGAATGCTCTTGCCGCCGTCGAGGACGGAGGCTTTACTTTGGTGGATGAGATAATTCCTCGCAATCCAAAAACCAGGTCTGACTTCTCAAAATCCCTTGACGTCGACCCTGGAACCTTTCGGTTAGTGATGACGGAGAACGAATTGGGATAACATAGGGTTAAGTACAACATCCCCGATCACCTCGAATTTATCTCGACTGGGTGGGATATGGTACAGATCCATCCCCCTAGATACTGCGCTTTCTACGCCTACCCCTTCCAAGTCGGTTATAATCTCACTCTCCTTCCGCTGGCGGAGGAATTTTGCCATTATTCTGGCATTTGCCTAGCCTAGCGCGCCCCATATGTTTACAAGCTCATAAGGATGCTCACCAAATTTACCGAGCTGGCCTGGGTCGAACTCACACTTCGGCCTTTGATACACCTGTTCACCGCTAGCTTTTATAGGGGGCGATGTTAAACCTTCACCACGGAGGAGGTAACTGATTGGTGGTGAAGATGGACGATAAAGCTAATCGCCAAGTTTGGTTAAACTACTTCTTTATCATAATCGAAGACATGGTGGCGAACGTCGATGGTTTTCCTGAGGTTTGGAATTACACTCGTAAATAACTAGTTTCCTCATTTGTATGTATCTGATTTTTCTCCCTTGCTTGGTTGTGGGTTTTAATTTCTCGTTCTTTCTCTTTTTTTTTGTGCAACCAAGATTTCGCCTCCTCCTTTGGTCGAAGACATTTCCGACTATGTTAGTCATCTCCTCCCTCACATCGTGGGGATCCGTGAATAAAAAATCAAAAATAATAGACTAAGATTCTTCTTTAAGAGAATTGGGTTGGCTCTCCCTTCGGTTGGTAAGTCCCTTGTCTTGTTGGAGTCTTGGTTTCTTTTCTTTTTGTTTGATTTTCTGATCTTCCCCTTTTCCTGTGTTTTTACTAGCTTCGGCCAGGGGACCTTCGAGGAGGTCGAGAGCTCCCACCCCTTCATTCCGTAAAAGAAAAGTTGTTACGCCCTCGGCTTCCACTCTACCTATGACGATAGCTATTATTGCTCGCGCCTCAATCCTTCCTGTTACGGTATCTAGTTTTGCTCCTTCCGCAGTCATTGGGGCTTCGATAGCAAACACCTCAACCTCTCCCATATATTGTCTTATAGATGAAGATGATGAACTTGTGTCGGGCGAGGGGGATTTGATGCCCTATAAGAGGAGATCGTAGATGCTGGCGATGGGGTCACCCAGGCCGTTGACTCTATGGTGGATGACTTTTCACTATGCGAGATGGCAACCATTATCATTGGGGGCGATATCGAGCCGGAGTCCGAGACTCCGAGTTTAGAGGAAACCAAAGTGGATATGTCTTCTATGGTGGCGGAGGTAGAGGGATCAACTGTTGATGTTCTTGATACTCTGAGGCGAGATGAGGCATCGACTTCCCAACCAGTTGCTGATATTTCTTTGCCGACCAATGAGAAAGGTAAAGGTGTTTCCAAGGAAGGCGATGGGTCAGGTTCGGAAGTTGACGTGGAAAACCTGAAAATGATGGAGGAGGGTTTTACCAAACTTGAGATAAGGTTGGGGGTGGGAGTCTACTAGGACCATTGCGATCCTTATGTATCGTGACTTGTTGAAAAACACAAAGAACGTGGTTTCTGGCCTCGACCTTCTTTGCTCTGAAATAGAGGGTAAGACCCAAGAATCGGATGATGTCACCTTGTCGAGGAGCATTGCAAGTCTTGCTCTTAGGGTGAGTGCTTGGTGTTTTGTCCTTCTCTTTTTTGTCTTTGTTAGTAGGGGCATTTTCATTCTTGCCTTACTTCTTTTTCTTTTTGTGATTGCAGACTATGATTTTGGAGATTAAAAGCGCGTGAATGGAGGAGAAGCATAGGCAAAATATTTGTGAGGATGAAAAATAAATATTTCGAGTACCGCAGCAAGTACCGGGAGTTTCGCAAGCAATTTTGTGAGGGCGAAAATATGCAGGCCCTTCGTGATGAGTTAAAGGAGAAGGATGACAAGCTGGTAAGAGTCATTGAGATATGTAGCGTCCTTAAAGGGACATTAAGGAGTAGGGAAGAAGAGCTTGAGGTCAGTAGGGCCGTGGAGGCTTAGTGTGGTGACCTTCAGTCATAATTGGTCGAGCTGCGAGGGCCATTAGAAGAATGTCGGCTTCAACTGGAGGTCCTTAATGGTCAAGTCTCCGAGAAGCATAGTGAGCTTGAGAAGGTGGAGTCTTCCTGTTTGGAGGCTCGGAGGGAATCCAAGATGATATAGTTGGCGAATAGGACTCTCCAGGCTAAGCGGGAGATTGACCAGTCCACGATGAAGGTAAAAGAGGATCGGAGAGCTGGAGAAAGACAACTCCATCCTCTATGATCGGGTGACTCCACCCTCTATGATCGAGTGACCGTTTTAGAGGTTGAGGAGGCCGAACTGCTTTCACACTCGTCTTCTTATCGTACTTAAGATTTTCCCAATATTCCTTGGGACCTATATGAGGAATGGATTCACATCGAGGCTCAGCTGGACGTGTTTTGAGATTTGCATGAGGGCGGGTCTATTTTTGCGATCGCCCTTGATGATATTCGTGTTAAGGGCAGTCAGGCTCACGTCACTTGTGGGTATGGTCTGCCACGCCTGAGGCCGGTGATGATGACGGGGATGGGATTATGGGACAGCTTGAAGAGAATGCCTAGTATGATGCTGCATACCTTGAGGGCTAAGGTGACAGTGGCGAGAGGTAAGGCTTGGCGTTCGGGCAGTTCGGATTGCCTATGAAATTTCGGTTTAGATTTTCAGTTTTCGAATTAGCAAAATGACAATCCAAATCCAATCCAAATAAGTTCGGATTGGATCGGATCTTTTAAGTTTGGTTTCGGATTAATCGGTTTGGATATTTTGAATTTTTGGTTTTGAGCTTATAACTTGAGATGTTTCTTCTTTTTATAAAAATGAATATCCAAATGAAGTACTCATGTTAAACTGCCTAAAAAGTTCTTCATTTTCACCTCAATCATCCAAATGAAATATTAAAGTACTAAAATTATCATATTAAAAAATACAATAGAGATGTTTATACGACAAATAAGAAGTAGAAATAGTAAAATCGTGTCCAAATAGAAAGTATTCTCATAATAACTTAGTAATCAATATTGAATATATGATAATATCTAATATGTAGGATATTGAACTTGTTACTATTGACATATGAATAATGGACTAAATATAATGTATAAGAATTTTGGATTTTCGGATATCCAATAATTCGAAGTACCAAATTCAATATCCAATCCGAAATCCAAAAATTTTAAAAATTAAATCCAAAATTCAATCCGTAATCCGAAATCCAATCCAAAAATCTAAGAAATTCGGATTTTGGTTTGGATTTCGGGTTTGCCCAAAGTGTGCCCACCCCTAGTGAGAGGGATCAAGACAGTCCTGGAATCGATGGACAAGACTTGTGTATTTTTTACGGTGTCTTCATGAGCCTTTGTAAAAAATCTTTAGTATGAAATGTTATGGTTGTTCTCTGCATCTGCTTCCTTTCTTGTGGTTTATTTTCTGTACTTGTGTGTTTTTTGCTTCTGTTGTTTGGCTCCCTTTGCTCTTCTTTATGCATTTAGACATGGACGAGGTAGTCGATTTGTTTGGTTGTAACCTTTCGTTAAATTGCGGCCAAGGGCTGATAGGTATTTGTTCGAGTGAGGTCGAACATAACTTTTTATTTAAGTTGCGGCCGAGGGTCGGTAGGTGTTAGTTAGAGCAAGGTCGAACATAACCTGAATTTAATTATGGCCGAGGGCCGATAGGTGTTAGTTCGAGAAAGGTCGAACATAACATGAGTTTAATTATGGCTGAGGGACAGTAGGTGTTAGTTCAAGCAAGGTCAAACATAACCTGAATTTGATTATGGCCGAGGGCCGGTAGGTGTTAGTTCTAGCAAGGTCAAACATAACTTGAATTTAATTATGATCGAGGGCCAGTAGGTATTAGTTTGATCAAGGTCGAACATAACATGAATTTAATTATGGTCGTGGGCCGGTAGATGTTAGTTCGAGCAAGGTCAAACATAACCTGAATGCGAGAAAAATATGCTGATAAGTGTAAAGTTTATTTCCTTGACATTGTTGCGTTTGTCACGTACTTGGAGAAATTTACCGATTTTTGGGTGTTGACTGGCGTTCCAGTCCCAATCCCGGTCTATCTAGTCCCTCACTTGGTCGACCTAGAAAATAGTTAGAGTTCGAGCAATGAAATAGTAACCACGACCCTACCTTCATGTACTTCGACTTGAAACATTCCCTTAGCCGCCTCGTTAAAAACCTCCTTGAGAAAACCCAAATGGGATAAAACTCAAGCGAGGGAAAAAAGAGTACGGCTTGGAGGATGCTTTTTCTCTCAAAAGTTGAAGTATTTGAGGTGGCTGATATTCCAATTGTTTGGTAGTAGCTTCCCTTCCATTGTCTCTAATTGTAACGAACCCTTGTTTGCTTCGGCTGTGATTTTATATGGTCCATCCCAATTTGTTCCCAGCTTGCCTTCCCTGGGATCTTTTCTCGCTTGAGTTTCTTTCAGTACGTAGTCCGTGACTTTAAGCGGCATGAAATTTGCTTTCTTGTCGTAATAGCATTCTGCTTGTTGCTTTTGGGCGACCATTCTTATATATGCCATATGTCTTCGTTCGTCGACTTCGTAGAGTTACTGCCTTCTGCTCTCACTTTTACTCGTGCCGCTCTCATGGGAGTACCTTAGGTTGGGTTCTCTGACCTCGACTGGTATTACTTCCTCGACCCAGTAGACCAAGGAGTAGGGTATCTCTCATGTGCTTGTTTTCGGAGTTGTTCGATAGGCCACACTACTTCTGATAGTATTTCAGGCCACAGTCACTTGGCATCTTCGAGCTTCTTCTTCATGATGTTTATTATTTACTTATTGGATGATTCTGCTGGTCCGTTACCCGCAGGGATATGCCATTTCTCGAACAATTCAACGATTTTCTTTCTTGTGAACTGGGGTCCGTTATCACAGTTGATTTATTTGGGAAGGCCGAATCAGCAGATGATGTTTCTCCATATAAAGGTGATTACTTCCTATTCCCGTATTTGGCGAATGCTCCTGCTTCCACCTATTTAGAGAAATAGTTAGTTAAAACCAAAAGGAATCGTACATTACCTTGCCCCCTGGTAGGGGGTCCACGATGTCCATTTCCCATTTGATGAACGGTCAAGGATATGTGACTGAATGGAGTTGTTCGCCTACTTGGTGGATCATTGGGGCGTACTTTTTCCACTACTCGCATTTCCTTAAAAAGTCTGGAGCATCATTTTTCATGGTGGGCTAGTAATATTTTGCCCGTATGAGGCATCTAACCAGTGCCCGGTTGTCGGAGTGAGCCCCGCAATGGCCTTCTTCTTCGAGGACGCTCTGAGTTTGGTTCGGGCCCAAGAACTTCGCTAGAGGGCCACCGTAAGTCCTCTTGCACAGATCATTGTAGAGGATATTTTACCTGGATACTTCCACTCTTAGTTTCTTAGCCTTTTTTTATCACTAGGAAATGTGCCGTCCTGCAAGTACGTGACAGTACAATTATGCCAATGTAAGTTAGGTTTATGGTTCTTACCTCAACTTGGTCTAGTGATGAGTTGAGTAGGTGGAGCACATTTTTGTCCCTGGTTCTAATGCTTTTAGGGGCTACGACTAGTTTGGCGAGTCCATCTGCCTCGACATTTTGTGCCCGTGGGATTTGGTCAAGTTGACATTCATCGAACTCGGGCAACAACTTACAAATTTCGGTCTGATACTTTTGCTCTTTGATTTGGAAATTCTCCATGACTTGATTGACTACGAGCTGGGAATCCCAGCGTAGTTTCAAACATTTTGCTCCATATTTAAGTTCTAATCTTAGACCTACAATGATGGCCTCACACTCTACCTTATTGTTAGCCATATTCGGGCACCTTATGTACTAGCGAATCACTTTGCTTGTAAGGAATTAGAATACGAGTCCCAGTCTGGACCCCGACGCTTTGGATGCACCATCGGTGTATAGGACCCAGAGGTCTTGTGTTTGAAGGGAGGTTTGGACGGCCTCTATTTCGATTCAAGCATTATCTTTGTGTTGAAGTCGGCTGCGAAATCGGTGAGTACTTGTGACTTTATCACCGTTCGTGGCTGATAGGTGATATCGTGCTCGTTCAACTCGATGGCCCACTTGGCCAGCCTTCCCGATATTTCGGGTTTGCATAAAATGCTTCTGAGGGGGAAAGTCATGACGACCGACATGGGGTGACATTTGAAATATGGTCTAAGATTTCGTGAAGCTACAACTAAGGCTAAAGTCAATTTTTAGAGGTGTGGGTACCTCGTCTCGGTGTCGACGAGTGTTTGGCTAATGTAATAGATGGAAGATCGTACCTTTGTTTTCTCAAATTAAGAGTGTGGTTACAGCTACCTCAGATATGGTCAAATAGACGAGGAAACGCTCGACTTTGAAAATAGAGGTGGAGATGATAGGTATGCCTTTAGTTCTCACAGGGCCTAGATGCATTCAGAAGTCCATTCAAGGCTGTTATCTTTCTTGAGTATGCCAAATAATTTATGCTCTATAGAGCGACAATGCGACTGGTAAACCTTTGGACTTGTTTCTTGGTGGTCAAGAGTTTCAGTATCCCCTCGATGGCTTTGATTTGTTCGGGGTTGACCTCGATCCCTCATTGTGATACTAGAAAACCCAAGAACTTACCTGAGGCTACACTGAATGCACATTTTTCAGGGTTCAACTTCATTCCGTACCGACTGAGTATATCAAAATATTTTTTCAAATGATAGATGTGATCTTCTCCCCTTTTGGACTTGACCAGCATGTCGTCTATATATACCTTAATTATTTTTCCGAGCTGGTCTTTTAACATCTTTGTCACCAACCTTTGATAAGTAGCTCCCGCGTTCTTTAGCCCAAAAGGCATGACCCTGTAGCAATACATTCCTTAGTGGGCGATGAACGTGGTTTTTTCCTAAATCGTCTTATTCCATAAGGACATGCACATCCGCCACTTTCCATTCTTCTTTTTGACCATCACTGCATTAGCGACCCATTTAGGGTACTTCGATTCCCTGATGGAACCATTTTCTAGCAGTTTTTCTACCTCCCCGCGCACTACGTCATTAACTGTAGAGTTGAATTTGCTTCTGACTTTCCTTACTAGAGGGTGGAGTGGGTCGACATTTAATTTGTATGTGGCAAATTCTTTTGGGATTCCCGGCATATCTGCATGGCTGAAAACAAACAAATCTCCGTTGGTTATTAAGAATTGACTAAATTTACCTGGTTCCCGAAGCTTGCAACCGATATAGGCCTTCTTGTTGTGGTGGTTGAGATCCAACTGAATGGGGTCGAGGTCTTTTATGGTCGAAGCAGTGGCTTCGTCCGTATCTGGTTCCTTGATGACGTTCTTTGTTTCCTCTTGCTCTGACCTCGACCCTGTTGATTGTTATGCCTTATTTTCTTTGTCTTTTCTCTGTTGGTTGGTCGTTCCGTCTAAGGCAATGCTGTAGAGTTCTTGTGATGTGTGTTGTTAATTACTTGGAGTTGGGAATTTAATTACTTGGTATAAGCCGGAGGGAACAACTTTCATAGGATGTATCCATTGTCGTCCCACTATGGTGTTGTACGCGGTGGCCTGGCTCATGGTGTGGAACATTGTCTCCAGAGTTACGCCACCGACCAGAACGGGGAGTGTAAATTCCTCGGATGTTTGTTCAACTGTATTGTTAAAACAAGTTAGCGTGATACATTGGGACACCATCTTATCTTCGAGTCTTATTTGGGCAAGCACTTGGGGATGGATAATGCACGCGCCGCTCCCGTCATCTACCATAATGCATTTAACATAGGTATCTAAAATATGTAAAGTAATAACTACAACATCATTATAAGGAAAGGTCAAACCGTCAACATCCGACTTATCAAAGATGATACTTTCTTCGAGTTTTTTGTACCACTCGCGGGTGATAGATTGCTTGTGTTTGTGAGTACTTGTGAACTTACGTTGTTGATAGAAGCATCATCATTGCCGCCGATGATCATGTTGATGGTGCAAGCTAGCAAGGCTAGTTTTTACGGTCCTTGGTGTTCGTGTCCTCTAGCGAAGTTGGTTCTTCCCTTGTCGCTTAGGAACTCTTTGAGGTACCCTAATATTAGGCTATATAGATGATATTTACACCTTAATAGTACCATGCTTTAGAGTTGTTTTATAGGCAAATTGCCCACAAACTGCTTTAAATGGTGTTCTTTTGTTGCGCAGAAAATATTCTAAGTGAGGAGCACTACGGAGTGTTTTGGAGGCAATAATGAGAAGAAAACGCCCACTCAAGAAGTACCCGAGCACAAAGAAGCAAGAAAATGGACTGAGAAAATTCCACTGCTACCGCGGTTGAACCACGGTGGAATTGTGTCAGATCAAGTGACGAGGTAGAATGTTTGGCGTTCACGTGTCAGCAAAGTGTAGGGACCAAAGTGTAAATTCGGGGAAACTCATTCCAAACCCTTATAAGCTTTAGAAACTCGCCCAAGAATGTTTTAAGCTTGTTTTGAGATTACTTTGGAGGCAAGGACAAGTGTGACAAGAGTAACAAAACATTAGAATTCTTCTATCTCCTTTTGATTTTTCTATTACCCATTATGAATAATTTAGTAGTTTTATCTTGTTTTGTCATGGTAGCTAATTTTCTAGTCTAGGGTTTTGATGGAACCTATTGAAAGATGAACTTCTTGTTATGTTAATATAGTTTGCCAATTCAATCTCTATTTGTTCAACTATGTTCTTGTTGTAGTTAATTGACAAGATCCTCAATTAGTTGTGCCTATTTAGTGTGCATAACTCGGGAGAGAGTGCATATTTAGGTAAATGTTGAACAACACCACTCCCAAAGTATATGAGGGATCGATAACTGAGGTTTTAAAGGCGGGATTAGGGATAACGAAGTTTTGGGTGCAATTTAAAGTGAGTTATAAAAAATAAAGTCAACTAGCGTAACTCGAGAGAGAGCATCTAGTAAATTATCGTGATTACTCGGGAGAGATTTACGGTAAAAAGAGTGCTCATGATTGATAGAGACTAGTTGGTGAATCTATGTGAAGCATAATCGGAAGAGATTCCATCAATAGGGGAAATCATAACCTAGGTCCTTCTCTTAATTATTTACAACTTAATCATAGTTAGTTTTCAGCTGCTTATTACTTTCATTCGTAGTTAGTAGAAATACCATCAATTGTTATTCATACGTTTGGGAAGTTGATTCCGTAGAATTTAGTAATTCGAACAAGAGTAATTGATAGGTTAATTCCTTGTGGGTTCGACTCTGGGCTAAATACTCAAATTACATTTGCAACGTCCGCGTGTCCTTTTTATAAGGCATAGTTGGGCGTGATTAAATTTTGGCGCCATTACTGGGGAACTAACAGTGTTATCAATTACAATTGAAAGAAATACAAAAATTCTTAGTGTAGTTAGTTTTCTCTATACCCAATCTATACATTGAAATTTTAATGTTTGTTGACTTGGTTGTACAGGTGCATGCCTAGAAACTCAACGAGAACTATTGAAGTATACGAAGCTTTATCTGATCCCGAAAAAGTTTTTAAGGCCATGAACCGCGCCAACCGGAAAAGCAAACAACAACAAACAATTGAACAAATTGAACCGAACATGGGAGATCACGAAAACAATCCACCTGCACCTATAGCGCAACTGGCACTTCTTGTGCCAGAGGCTGCTCTCTATGACTGGGCACAACCCACAGCTGAAAATCTGGCCACATCGATTTTAGTCCCACAAATTGTGACGACCCAACCCGTCATCACGTGAGTTACTGCCCTGTTTCCCCCATTTTCTGCTCCTTTATGCTTCATTATCAGTTTTGGGTGTGAACGAGTTGATTTGGATTGGTTTTAGAAGGAAAAGAGACACTTAGTCTCTTTAAGGAAGGTTTGTTTTGGAAAAGTCAACCGAACGTTGACTTATATGTTAGGAGACTCGGATGTGGATTCCGATGATTTTGTTAGCTCGAGGGATGATTTGTAACGTAGGAGTGTGATCGGAAGTGATTTTGGAGGTCTGGTGTAGAATTAGGCTTGAATTGGCGAAGTTAGTATTTTGGTGAATTCCGGTTGATAGGTGAGATTTTGATCCGAGGGTCGGAATGGAATTCCTAGAGTTGCAATAGCTTCGTTAGGTGATTTGGGATGTGTGTACAAAATTTCAAGTTATTCGGAGGTGTTTTGGTTGGGTTTTGATCGAATGCATATTTCAGAAGTTTTTAAAGAACTTAGGCTTGAATTCGATGAGAAATGATGGTTTTAGTGTTGTTTGAGGTGTTTTAATGATTGGAACAAATTTGAATGATGTTATAGGAGGTGTTGGTATTTTTGGTTGAGGTCCCGGCGGCCTCGAGGTGATTTCGGATGGTTAACGGGAAGTTTTGGTTTGAGAACTTAAGATTTTTGCAGCTGCTTCTGGTATTTTCGCTTCTGCAGAAATGGGACCACAGAAGCGGTACCGCAGAAGCGAGGTGTGAGCCACAGAAGCAGCAGGGATCGCAAAAACAGATTGGCTGACCGCATCTGCAGAGCCGCAGATGCGTCAAAGCGACCGCAGATGCGGAATTTGGAGATTTTAAAGGGACCGCAAATGCGAAGCTCGATCCGCAGAAGCGTATTGGCGACCGCAGAAGCGGTTAATTCTGTAGAAGTGACAGCTTGACCGCAAAAGCGGGTGTCGCATATGCGGCTAAGGAGCCGCAGATGCGGAAATGACTGGTCAGTGATATTTAATTTCTCCTTCGCAAATTTTTAAAGGGTTTCATATTTTTCACTTCGGACTTGGAGAATTTAGGCGATTTGGAAGAGGTGAATCTAGGTACTTCTTTGAGGTAAGGATTTCTGAGCCTAAAACATGATTTTATGGTGTAAATACATGTATTAGAGTTGAAAACTCAAGGAATTAATAGGCAAAAATGGTGATTAGGGCTTGAAACTTACGAGAGTTAAAATGGGGATTTGAGGGGTCATTTGAACTCCGATTTTGGTAATTTTTATATGTATAGACTCGTGACGAGATAAGGAATCCGTGGATGTTAAATTTTCTAATTTTTGAGAAGTGGGCCCGGGGCTCGAATTTTGCTAATTTCGAGGTTTTCGCTATTTTTTTATTGTTTTCAATTGGGTATTATTCCATTGGCATATTGTGACGTATTCATTGTGGTTTTGATCAGATTCGGCGTATGAGGAGGTCGATTTGAGAGGCAAGGGCATGTCGAGCTAGGATTTTGGCTGGCTTGAGGTGAGTAATAGATGTAAATGATGTTCTGAGGGTTTGAAATCCCGTATTTGCACGTCGTAGTGCTATATTGAGATGACTTGCATGCCGGGTAGCAAGCGTGGGGTAGAGCACCATTGGGGATTGTGACTTGGTCCGTCCCAGTAGATTAATATACTGCGTATTTGACTGAAATTCATTTATTATTATTATAATTGGAGCCAATTGCTATATTTGGGCTTCGTGCCAATTGACTAAATCCTTCAGGGATCGTTATTACTGGTTTCTTACCATTTTTACATATTAATGAACTCATTCCTGGTTTTTAATATTGTTTTGTAAACTCGGCCACCTTTTCTCTAACTTGAAACTTAATTAATATTTTTTTAAAAGAAGTTTGGGCTGAATATATCTATATTATTGTGCGCGAGGGGCTTATGTGATTTTGGAGTGAGTATGGGATCGGGCTGCGCGTCGCAGTGGTATTATATTGATATTGATATTGATATGAGGCCAAGGGCCTAGTTAATGCCACAAGATGGCTTATTATTGCGCTTGGGCCGTAAGGGGCCCCTCCCGAAGTCTGCATACCCCCAGTGAGCGCCGTCGATGATAAATAAATGGAGCGGGCTGCACGCCGCAGCGGGTACTGGAGAGTACCAGGGTTATGTGTTGCATTGAATATTTGATTGTCATTTACTTATTTATCTGTTGTGGTACTTCCTTAATTGTTTCATGAATTTACTGATTTTATACTATTTGGATCAAGTTGCTGTATTTATAGGATTATTTTGTGCCTGTTCAGGATTTCTTATTTTCAGCCTTTATTTATGTATATTACGCACTGGGTCGGAGTACTCACATTACTCCCTGCACCTTGCGTGCAGATCCAGGTACACCTAAGGCTGTGTGAGGATTTCTCTGCATGGCAGCTTATCCAGGAGTATCAAGGTAGCTGCATTTGACGTCCGCAGTCCTGATCATCCTTCTATCTTATTTTTTTATTTTTGCATTTCTAGAGAACGATATGTAGTAGGTTGATACTCATGTACTAGAGTCTTAGACTTGTGACACCGGATTCTTCGGGCTGTGTAGTTGTTTTATTATTTGGGATTTCCGCATGTTTAACTCTTTTTCAGGATTTCAGTACTATGACTTAGCAATTTATCTATGTTAATTAATTCATGAACTGTATAAAATAGTTAAGGTTATTGAATTGGTCGGGCATGTCTAGCAGTGTGTTGGGCGCCATTACGATCGGGGTTGGGGTCATGACACAAATACATGATGAATCGTTCCAAATCACGAACAACTTGCTGCACCTGTTGCGGAACAAGGGACTATTTTCGGGGTCACAAATCGAAGATCCTCAACAACACTTGAAGAATTTCCTGTCAATCTGCAAAACTCAAAGGCAGCCCAATGTAACCCAGGTAGCAATCAAGTTGTTGTTGTTTCCATTCTCAGTGACAGGAGTTGCCTAGACCTAGCTAAAATCCTTCCCCATTAATTCCATAACAACTTAGGAGGAGTTAATCAAGCAATTTCATTACAAGTTTCATCCACCCAACAAGACTACTCAGCAAATTGACGAAATCTTGAGTTTCAAACAAACACCAATGGAGACACTTCAGGAAACATGGGAAAGATTCAAGGGGATACTTGTTATATGTCCATACCATGGTATTCCAGATCAGATGTTGGGGCAACGGTTCTATATGGGTTTGGCAGATGGCATAAAGGGTAATGTTGATGCTTCAGCTGGTGGAGCATTTTCGAGCAAAACGTGGAGAGAAAGCCAAAGTCTGCTTGATAAGATGGCGCAAAATTCGGGTGGACAACTAGGATTGCACCTATCACTCCAGTATTTCACTCAATTCCCTTTGATCCATCCAACTCTATGGCTAAAAATATGGCCACCTTATTGACACAGATGAGTATACTGACCAAAAAGGTGGAGGAGTCAGGGCAGAAGCAGCAAGTACACATAGTAGATACTACCAATGGGGGCTTGTGCGCATCTTGCATTAGTCAGCCAATTGGTAACCAGTGTAATGCAGAACATGATCATCATCACTACCATGAAGACATGAACTATGTGTCTAATTATGGAGGCCAGAGACAGGGTGGTCAAAATTAGGGTCAGCAGCAGCAACAGAAATACAGGCCAGTCCAGCCACAGTTCAACAATGGAAACATGAGAGGAATGAGACGTCCCAATAATATTGCACCTTATCAAAGTCCATAGGGATACAATAATCAAAATTAGCAGCAGGGGTATCATCCTCCTCAGTAACAGCATGGTGGATGGCAGGAAGATGGGTGTGCTAGACTTGAGGCAATGATGCAGCAGGTTATTGGGTCTAATGCAAAAACTAGTGAGAGAGTAGATGGACATGATTCTGCTATCAAGAATATTGAAGTGCAGATGGGCAAAATTTTGATGTCTTTGAACAATTATCCTAAATGGGACATTACTTGCAGACACACAAATAAATCCAAAAGATCAAGGCCCAAAGCAGCTGATGGCAGTAAGTCTACGTAATGGCAGAGATTTGGATGTAGAGCAAGAAACGGCTCGAGAAACCAGACAGGCTGAGACACTTATACCAATTCCCATTGAGCTGGATGAGTCAACAAAACTGACAGAGGTGACAGTTTAGCCTGCCCAGGAAGAAAATAACATTCAGATTGAGATTGAAAAAGAAGTTGAGACAGCCCCGGAACTAGTAGTTGATGTGGCAGCTGAAACAGAGCAATCCCAAATCATTGGGAAGAAGAGACCTCCTGCACCATTCCCTCAGAGGTTGTCTAAGTAACAAAAAAGAGGTGCAGTACAAGAAATTCTTGGAGATGCTGAAACAAATCCAGGTAAATATTCCATTGGTAGATGCTTTGAAAGAGATGCCTGGGTATGCGAAAATTATAAAGGACTTAATGTCCCAAAAATTCAATTTCCAAGACTTGTCCACGATGACTCTTACTCAAACCTGCAGTGCAGTGGTGACTAGACCAATCACGGAGAAGCTATCTGACCCATGGAGCTTTACAATTCCTTGCACTATTGGTAATTTTGCTTTCGCTAAGTCACTTTGTGATTTAGGGGCCAGCATAAATCTTATGCCCCTAGCGATTTGTAAGAGGCTGGGTATTGAAAGAGCTAGACCCATCTCTATGTTGTTGCAGCTGGCTGACAGGACTGTAAAAAGACCTTCTGGTATCCTGGATGATGTGTTGATTCAGGTAGGGAAATTTATGTTCCCTGTAGATTTTGTGATCTTAGACTGCAAGGTAGATGAAGAAATTCCCATAATTTTAGGAAGGCCGTTCTTGGCCACTGAGAGAGCTCTCGCTAATTGTGAGATTAGGGAGCTCAAGATGAGACTGAACGACGAAGAGATAACATTCAATGTGCAGAAATCTATGAGGAGACCAAGTGAATTTGTCAATTGCTCTCTTATTGATGCCGTGGATGTAATTGTAGAAACTGATGATGAGATGTTGACAATTGAGGACCCCCTGGCTGCATGTATGATGAATTTAGATGAGGTGAATGGAGAAGAATTGGCAGAATAGGTGTTGGCTTTAGAGGGCAGAGGGTTCTGGGACAGAATTGTTGAATTTGAGCCCTTACACTTAGAAAATAGAGAAACTCCTCCAGCTAAGCCATCCATTGAAGAACCACCAATGCTGGAATTGAAGCCATTGCTAGCGCTCTCAGGTATGAGTTCCTTGGACCTGACTTCACATTACCTATTATTATCTCGTCCATTTTGTTAGATGCGCAGGCACAACAACTCTTACAGGTACTCAAGGATTATAAGACTGTCATTGGGTGGACCATGGCAGACATTAAGGGGATCAGCCCCGCCTACTGTATGCATAAAACTCTACTGAAAGAGGGACACAACCCTTCAAGGGAACATCAAAGAAGGTTGAACCCCAATATGAAGAAAGTGGTGAAGAAAGAAGTAATAAAGCGGTTAGATGCGGGAATCATTTTCCCAATATCTGACAGCAGCTGGGTTAACCCAGTGCAATGTGTGCCTAAGAAGGGTGGCATGACGGTGATCATGAATGATGACAATGAACTGATCTCAACACGAACCGTCACGGGCTGGAGAATCTACATGGACTACAAAAAGTTAAATCTAGCCATCCGCAAAGGCCAATTCCCACTTCCCTTCATTGATCAGATGCTAGACAGATTGGCAGGGAGGTCACACTTCTTCTTTCTAGATGAGTATTCAGGGTACAATCAGATCTCCATTGCACCAGAGGACAGAGAGAAGACCTCTTTCACCTACCTATATGGCATTTATGCCTTTTGGAGGATGTCGTTTAGCCTATGCAATGCACCCGACATATTCCAAAGGTGCATGATGTCCATATTCACTAACATGGTAGAGGATATAATAGAGGTATTCATGGATGATTTGTCAGTGGTGGGGAACGCGTTTGATGAGTGCCTCATAAATCTAACTTGTGTGCTGAAGCGATGTATTGAGACTAACCTGGTTCTTAATTGGGAGAAGTGCCACTTCATGGTACTAGAGGGTATAGTCTTGGGGCACCAGGTGTCAAGTAAAGGAATTGAGGTGGATCGCGCTAAAGTTGACGTGATAGCAAAGCTGCCACCTCCAACTACAGTCAAAGCAATCAGGAGCTTCCTCGGGCATGCCGGTTTTTACCGGAGATTCATAAGAGACTTATCAAAAATTGCCAACCCTCTCTGTAAGTTGTTAGAGAAAGATCACCCCTTCTTGTTTTTTGATGATTTCAGGGTAGCATTCGAGGAGATGAAAAAGAGGCTGGTCACAACACCAATCATTAGGGGTGGGCATCGGTCAGTTCGGTTCGGTTTTGAAAATTGTCGGTTTTGCCTATCGGTTATCGGTTTACAAATATCATCACCCGATAACCAAACCGATAAGATATTGCTTATCGGTTATTGGTTTATCAGTTATTGATCATTATAGGTTCGGTTATCGGTTTACCCGATAAGGACTCAAGGTCCCAAAAATATTAGACCTAGGCAAGTTTATGACAGTAACCTTATGGTTATTGTCACAGCTTAATCCCCACCAACTTCCATCACAAGGATTATTACCAGACCATGATTCAACAAGCCTAGAAGGATAATTCACAAGAAGAAAACAGAAAAATTAACAGAATAATTAACAAGAAGCAGAAAAAATCTTGAGCAAACAGAAGCTATTGAGCAAACAGAAGCAAACATATTGAGCAAACAGAACAATTAACAAGAAGCAAAGTAGCAAATAGAAGATAGAACTGGTGCGATTGACAGAAGCAAACAGAAGCAAAAATAATCTTGAGCCAAAACTTACACGATGATGGAGTGAGGCGTGACTGGCGAAGAACTGGCAAGTTGATGTATGGCGGACAGGCAGAGAACTGGTGGTGACTCTTGACTCTTGGGGCTGTGGCGGACTAGGGTGACTCGAGAGATACAACTGAACTCTGAAGACTGAGTGAACTGTGAAGAGGGAAAGGGAATTAGGAAAATAAAACCCTAGTATATACATAAGGGTAAATTAGTAAATTACTTAATTCTTATTGGGTTATCGGTTTTTACCCAATAATAAAAATGCAAACCGAGACCGAACCGATAACCCAATAAAAAAAAATTACATGTTACTGAACCGTTAACCCAATAACCCAATACCGATAACCTAATAAAGAATTAACGGTTCGGGTTATCGGTTTTACCCGATATATGCCCACCCCTACCAATCATCATTTCCCCCGACTGGGAGCAACCATTTTAACTCATGTGTGATGCCAGTGACTACGCAGTGGGGGCAGTGCTGGGACAATGAAAAGACAAACTAATGCATCCAATCTACGATGCAAATAGAACGCTGAGTGGAGCCTAGCTAAACTACACTGTGACAGATAAGGAGATATTGGCAGCGGTGTTTGCTTTCGATAAATTCAGATCATACCTGATTGGCTCTAAGGTAATTGTAGACACTGACCATGCAGCTCTCAGGTACTTAATTTAGAAGAAGGAATCTAAATCGTGCCTAATTCATTGGGTGTTGTTACTCCAAGAGTTTGACCTCAAAATTCGTGACCGTAAGGGCACAGAAAATCAACTCGATGATCATCTATCACGACTTGAGGGAGCTAAAAATTCAACTGAGGTTAAGGACATTCTGGAAACCTTTCCAAACGAGCAACCGCTCGCGACCAATCTTGAGGAAGTTCCATAGTATGCAGACTTTCAAACTACCTGGCATGTGGCATAATTCCTTATGATCTATACTCAGTACAAAAGAAAAAGTTTTATCGTGACTGCCACATGTATTATTGGGATGAACCTTACCTATTTCGAATATGTGTTGATAATATGATCCGGATGTGTGTAACCGAGATAGAATAATTTTTTGTTTTGCACGCATGTCATGCATCAACATATGAAGGGCATTTCGGAGGAGTTAGGACAATTGCGGAAGTGCTAGAGTCCAATTTCTTTTAGCCAACAGTGTTCAAAGATGAGCACCAATGGGTGAAGGGCTACAATGAATGCAAGCGAACCGGGAGCATTTCCCGACGCCATAAGATGCCCATGAACCCGATTCAAGAGGTGGAAGTGTTTGATGTTTGGGGAATTGACTTCTTGGGTCCCTTTCTCATCACCGTTGGCAATAAGTACAAACTTGTTACTGTAGACTATGTGTCCAAATGGGTAGAAGCAGAAGCACTTCCCACTAATGATGCAAGAGTAGTGGTGGGTTTTCTGAAGAAGAACATATTCACCCTTTTTGGGACACCGAGAGCTATAATCAGTGACGGAAGCACCCCACTTCTATAATCAAGCTTTTGAGAAGTGTGACGACCCAAAAGGTCATCACCTGTTTTCTCTCCTTTTTGCGCTTCCGAAGCCTTGAAAACCTCACTTTTAATCGCCTCGATTTACTTGCACAGTCCGGGCGCGTAGCCGGAAAGCTTAAATACGAATTATGTGTAAAAATTGATGAATTTTGATATTAATATGATTAAAGTTGACTTTGGTCAATATTTTGGGTAAACGGACTCGGACCCATGATTTGACGGTCCCAGAAGGTCCGTAGGAAAATATGGGACTTGGGCATATGCTCGGAATCGAATTCCGAGGTCCCAAGCCAGAGAAATGAATTTTTGTGTGAAATTGTTTTTTGAAAATAATTAAGGAAAATGGAAAGGAAATTTGATCAGAAGACTATTGTATCGGGCTTGTATTTTGGTTCTTATGCCCGGTACAAGTCTTATATGTGATTTAAGCGCTTTCTGTAAAGTTTGTTTGAAAACGGACGTCATTTGACGTGTTTCGGACTTAAAAATGGAAATTTGTGTTTTATGAGAAGTTGGAAGAAATCATGTGATTTGAGGCTTGATTCTATGTATATGATGTTATTTTGGTGATTTGATCGCACGAGTAATTCCGTAGGATGTTTTTGAGGTTGTGTGCATATTTGGTTTGGAGCCCCGAGGGCTCGGGTGAGTTTTGGATAGGTGTCGAGTTGCATTTTGAACCTTTGAAAAATCTTGTATCATCAGTTCTGTATTTTTCGCATTTGCAAAAGCAGGTCTCGCAAATGCGAGCCTGGCATCGCAAATGCAAAGGAAGGGGCATAGGTTTGGGGTCGTAAATGCGACCAAGGCCTCGCAAATGCGAAGGACCCAGACTCCGCAAAAGCGATAAAAGGTTAGCAAAAGCGAAGTCCTCCCAGGTGGCCCAAGTTCACAAATGCGAACTAAAATCTTGCAATTCCCAGACCTGCTGGGTTCGCATTTCCCATATCTGAGGCCTGCAATTTTTCATACTTAGACGAATTTTAAACCTCATTTCTTCATTCTTTCAACTCAAACATTCCATAGGCGATTTTCCAAGAAAACTTTCTTCCCCAAATCATTTGTAAGTCAATTTTTACTTAATCCCTTCAATCATTTACATCATTTATCATGTTTTCATCTTAAAATCAAGGATTTTCATGGGTGAAAATGGGAATGTTGGGTAGAAACTAGGTTTTCTTCAAATTGGGGAGCTGGACCACAATTTGAGGTCCGATTTCAAAAGAAATCATAGATATGAACCCGTGGGGGAATGGGTAACCGGGTTTTGGTTCGAACATCGGGTTTTAACAACGTGGGCCCGGTGGCATTTTGGGAATTTTGAGTAAACCTTTAGAAAATTCATTTTCAAACATTCAAATTGATTCAATTAGTATTTGTTGATACATTCAAGTAATTTGTGACTAGATTCGAGCGGTTTAGTGGTGAATTCGAGGGGTAAAGCTATACTAGAGGCTTGAGTTGAGTTTGGAGCATTCGAGGTAAGTGTTTGGT
>MU728099.1:534-19459 GCA_026770625.1 Nicotiana glauca | reverse complement strand
CCGGGACGTGTTATTGGTTTTGTTGATTTTCTCCCTTGCCGGGATTTAGTTGTGTTGTTATATTTCCCTTGCCGGGGTTGATGTCACTAGTTGTTACCCCCCTTACCCCTTACTTGTGATTGTTGATTGGGTGAGGTTTTGTTATTTGTATATGGATCGGGTTGCACGTCGCAACAGTGATAATCGTGGATCGGGTTGCACGTCGCAACAACACTATACATTTGTGGATCAGGTTGCACGCCGCAACAGCACTATATAATTGTGGATCGGGTTGCACGCCGCAACAACACTATATAATTGTGGATCGGATTGCACGCCGCAACAACATAGTATATTTATGGATCGGGTTGCACGCCGCAACAGTGATAATTGAGGATCGGGTTGCACACCGCAACAGAATTGTTATGTGATCGGATCGGGTTGCGCACCGCAACAAATTACAGCTTAAGTGTGTTTATTCCGGATTTAAGTTTCTGTTGGTTGTTCCATCCTTAAGTTTAGACTTCTTGTTTAACTATTGCTTCCACACAACATGTTTCCCCATCCTTTTATAAACTACTTATTTCCTATTTATTTTCTACAATATATTTCATAACTGCACAGGTTTATCTGGTAGTCTGGTCTAGCCTCGTCACTACTTTGCCGAGGTTAGGCTAGGCACTTACCATCACATGGGATCGGTTGTGCTGATGCTACATTCTGTGCATCTTTTTGCACAGATCACAGTGCCAGAGTAGCAGCTTTTGGACAGCAGTAGAGGATTCGGGTGTTAATTTCAGTCCAGAGACCCCGAGGTAGCCTTGCTGACGTCCGCAGGCCCAGAGTCCCTATATCTCTATTTTAGTTTGTTATCTTTGTACCGAAATAAACAGTTTTATGCTTCATTCAAACCTTGAATTTAGTATTCTCTAGACGTTCGTGAGTATTGTGACACCAGTCTTGGGTAGAGGATTTTTGTTAAAACTTCTGCATTTCTTTCAGTTAATTATATTTGAGACTTCCGCTTTATTATTAAATGCTTTATTATTTCTAATATTGTTGATGTTCGCTAAAAGAGGTAATTGATGATTGGCTTGCCTAGCTCCTACTAGTAGGTGCCATCACGACTCCCGAGGGTAAAAAATTCGGGTCGTGACAAGAAGTTGCTAGCAAAGTATGATGTGCGTCACAGGGTGGCAACACCATATTATCCATAGACAAGTGGATAGGTGGAAGTGTCTAACAGAGAGATAAAGAGGTTATTGACCAAGACTGTAAACGCCACAAGAACTGATTGGGTAAAAAAGCTAGATGATGCACTTTGTGCTTATAGAATTGCTTTTAAAACACCAATTGGTATGTCACCATACAAGTTGGTGTTTGGGAAGGCTTGCCACTTGCCAGTGGAACTTGAACACAAAGCTTGGTAGGCACTGAAATAGCTGAACCTAGACATTGAGGCTGTGGGCACAACGAGAATCACTGAATTGCATGAGCTTGATGAGTTTAGATATCTGGCTTTTGAGAGCACGCGGTTGTACAAGGAAAGAATGAAGAGATTGCACGACCAGAATATTGTGGAGAGACATTTCAACCTCGGGGACAAGGTATTTCTCTATAATTCAAGACTACGGTTATTCCTGAGAAAGCTCAAATCACGATGGTCTAGTCCTTTTCGAGTGGTCGAAGTATTCCCCTCAGGAGTTGTGGAAATTGCCTCCGAGAAAGACTTTCACACATTTAGAGTCAATGGGCAGCGATTGAAGCTATATGTAGGTATGAGTGTACCAAAAGAATTTAAAGAGATCCATTTGACAGAACCACAGAGGTCGAGCGAACCGTAAATGCGCTTATTTGCGTCGTGTCGCGATGTTAAATCGGGCGCTGCGTGGGAGGCAACCCACGAATGATGTTGTAGTGCTTTCTTCTATAACTTTCTATATATAATAATAAAAAAAAGGTGTCAGCATCGCGACCGTGGTGAGAGGCGAGGATTCTGCCTCCGAACTGGGCAGTCCACCGCGCCCGCGGTGGGACCTCAGTAGGACCGCAGTGAACTCCTAGTACACTGCCTCAAAATTTCGACCCACCGCGATCGCGGTAGGACCGCGGTTGACCGCGGTGGTTCGGCGTCAAGTAAGTATTTTTTATTTTTTTCCTTTTTGTTTTTTTTATTTTGTTCCACTTCATTAAACCACCCCCTAATAAAATCAATCCCCCTCTAAATCCTCCAAAAACACTCAAGCACCCCTTATTTCCCCAATTCCCCTTCTCTCTCTAACCCTAAATCAACGACCATCTCCCCTCTTCTTCTTCTTCTTCACTCATATCACTCCCCCAATTCCATTCCTCTCAACCCTTACTCCATTAAGGTATGCTACTCACCTCCCCCCTCTTTTTCCTCTTTTTTTTGAATGTAGTTATATGATAGCCAAGTGTTGTAATTGTGTTGTGATTTTTAGTTAAATTTTGTTAGTTTCTTATTGCTTTCTTGTTAATTTCGTTTTTAGGATTGATTGGTGAAGGAGCTGTGTGTATAATGTGGTGAAAGGGGTGTAAGTTTGTAGGTGTTGAATGAAGTTTTGTGGGGTGTGATGGGGTAGTTGAATCTGTGATTTGGGGAGGAATTGATGTCACATTATGGGCTATGTGTATGAATAATTTGTCTTGCCCGCAAGGTGTTTGGGGAATTGCCCCAATGGAGGTATAAGGGGCTAATGCGATATGGTTGTGGTGAAGTTTGAGTAACCACCCATAGTCACACCTTTCACACACCCCCTAATAGGCTTTTCTCTGTTTGACAGGTAAAATGAGTTCATCTCGGAAGAGACACAACACCAGATCCTTCGCTAGTGTACCGGGAAGCTCCTCGAGAGCTAGGAGCCAAGCTAGTGCGGCCCAATTTGACCACGCCAGGTTTGTCTCCAAACCGGCAGAGGACAGGTACAATGCAAATGCCGCCAAGAAGTTGTTACATGAGGTGCGGATTGACAGAGCAGCCTTAGAGGTGGAATGCCCGAATATGTTCAATGAGTTGAGGAGGTTTCAGCTGGACATCTTCTTTGAGGAACCGGAGGAAGCCAATGTTTAGGTCGTTAGGGAATTCTATGCTAACTACCCGGAACATGACAATGGGATTGTTACTGTACTCAATACCCGAGTCAATGCGTCCATCGAGGCTATCTGTAGGGTGTGCCGACTGCCAGTGTTCAGGGGGGAGTCTGATGATTATTGTACTTATAGCCGATCAAATGCCTTGTGGGCAACTCTCCTTGAGAATATCTATGTGCCAGACAAGGACTACATATGGATCAAGCACCGTATTACACTTAACTCCTAGTCTCTCAATTGGGAGGCTAAGTGTTGGCTCATATTTATCAATAGTCGGTTGTTGCCTTCCAGCAATACAACCGATGTCAATCAACCTCGAGCGATAGCAATCTACTGTTTCATGGCCCACAGAGATTTTGATGTGGCCCGACTCATTCATGAAGAGATATTTATTAGATCACCTGAGTTGCTCAAAGGCTTCTACTTCCCTTCTCTAGTCACCAGGCTGTGCCGAATTGCTAGAGTACCTGAAGACACTAGAGTTGATGGGAAGCTACTACAGAAAGCCCCGTTCCTGGTGAGAAAAATTAGAATTGGGATAGAGCCGGTGGTGAATGTTGATGACTCGGGTGATGACGCTGACGATGATGATGTTGAGGCTGCTGAGGTCCCACCACCTGCGAGAGTTGAAGAGTCAGGCCCATCACAGCCCCGCCGGAGCACCCGCATGGCAACTTTGGAGCAGGAGATAGCTGGGTTGCGTACCTCAATCACTGATTTGGGTGCTCGTTGTAGACGCGGTGGCTAACCGGCAGGTGAAGTCGGAGAAGAAATTCTTAGGATGGCTGAGAGCTCGGGGTCGTGCTTGCAACATGAACCCAGACACCGTCTCCGATCAGGAGTGATCTTTCAGGGAAGTTCCTTTACCTCATTGTTCTTTAATTTTTGATGCCATGAGGACATGTCTACATTTTAAGTGTGGGGTGGTGGATACTGCAGTATATGTATGTATTTGTAACAATTGACCGTTTGATTTTTTTTGTGTTATTTTGCTTTGCTCGTTTTTGGTATTTTGAGTAATAGTTCATTAGGTAAATTAAACTAGGTAAGTGACTTATCCCGACGACGGATCTCTTTTGGCGGGGTTTCTTGAGGGATTAAATCGAGAAAAAAAAAGATGGAATATGGAGACTCTTCCTGATGACGGATCCTTTAGACAATTTTCTTGAGGGAAGTAAGTCTAGAGAAATGACCAAAAAGATTTTTTTATTTTTAGGTAGTGTAGTAACTCCCCCTTGGTTTTTCTTTAGGCCATGGTTCTTTTCCAAGGGTTTAGCTTGAATCGGGTGTAGGTAGTTTTTGTTTTTTTTGTTTTATTTAGTTTTAGTTAGCATCGATGGGCTAAGAGCTTAAATACCAAGAGAATCCCTTGGCGTTAGTACACCTGAACACAATCGACACTAGAGTGTAACGCCTAATCTCAGTGGTTGAATCTTGCTAAAGTACCTTAAAATTGTATGTTTGTATCTAACTTGAACACTCAAAAGAGAATGTCTTGATAAATCAATCCGGAGTGAGTCATGTGCCATGTTTTTGTGAGTTTTATTGTATTCCATTATTCATATTTGATGCCCAGAACTTGCCCTGTGTGTTTGCAAAGCGAAATAGTAGTTTCATTCAGTTTGAGAAGTGATATAGGCATTTTTTGTTGAGCCAGACATAATAAGTAAACCCACCTGAATGTAATACATCTTAGTTAACCCCGTTGAGCTTATAAGCCTGTTTCTTTGGCAAACACATTGCGAACCTTACCCAATTATTTGAATAGCCTTCTGTTTGAACCCTTTTTCCTCCCATGAGCACTTGAATGATATTGAAATTATGCAAAAGCAAAAGTGTGGGGTGGTGTCTGGTTTTTGAATGGAACCATTGAAATAGAGAAAAGGTGCAAGTTTTGAAGAATAAAAGAAGAAGCACCACGAGAAAAAAAAAAGAGAGAAAAATTTGTTTGTAAATAATGTAGTAGTTATAAGTGGTAGCTTATTACAAATGCACCGAAAGGAATGGGATGTTATGAATAAATTGTGGGGAATGTCTGGTTGACATAAGAATGATATGGAATGTAAGGTATTTTGTATTAAAAGTGCTTAGGGAGGCTAGTCACTATATCCACATATATCCTACCTATACCTTAGCCTACATTACAACCAAGTGAAGTCCCAATTGATCTTAGACTGGATGGGCTCGATTAGTAGAGTATTATACTACGGGCAAGCATATGGTGCATCTTTGTGGCATGCGAATGTTCTTTTGGAGAGTGAACGAATTTTATCCATTTGAGTTCCTACTTGTTTTCAATCATATTAATTGTGGAACTACGTGATGTGAGGGCATTGATTCACAAAGGAAAGGTAGGTCTTGACTCTTATATAAAGTAGTTTGAGTAAGTGCGAATAGTGCATGGTACGAGAGATTCGACTTTTGAGGCAAAGGTTATTCATTACTAGGTGCAACTTTGGTAAATTGTTCAAGGTGTGATTCGTTAATAGAAGAGCTTAGGGGAGGAACTTTGATAGAGTGTGGTGGATTGCTAGAGGACTAGCAATGATTTAAGTGTGGGTGTTGATATTAGGCCATATAAATGATATTTACACCTTAATAGTACCATGCTTTAGTGTTGTTTTATAGGCAAATTGCCCACAAACTGCTTTAAATGGTGTTCTTTTGTTTCGCAGGAAATATTCTAAGTGGGAGAACCACGGAGTGTTTTGGAGGAAATAATGAGAAGAAAACGCCCACTCAAGAAGTACCCTAGCACAAATAAGCAAGAAAATGGACTGAGCAAATTCCACTGCGACCATGGTTGAACCGCGGTGGAATCGCATCAGATAAAGCGATGAGGCAGAATGTTTGGCGTTCACCGTAGTTGAGCCGCGGTCTTGCAATGACCGCGGTGAACTGTTTACGTGTCAACAAAGTTGGGGACCAAAGTGTAAATTCGGGGAAACTTGTTCTAAACCCTTATAAGCTTTAGAAACTCGCCCAAGAATGTTTTAAGCTTGTTTTGAGATTACTTTGGAGGCAAGAACAAGTGTGACAAGAGTAACAAAACATTAGAATTCTTCTATTTCCTTTTGATTTTTCTATTACCCATTTATGAATATTTTAGTAGTTTTATCTTGTTTTGTCATGAGTAGATAATTTCCTAGTCTAGGGTTTTGATGGAACCTATTGAAAGATAAACTTTTTATTATGTTAATATAGTTTGCCAATTCAATCTCTATTTGTTCAACTATGTTCTTGTTGTAGTTAATTGATAGGATCCTCAATTAGTTGTGCCTATTTAGTGTGCATAACTCGGGAGAGAGTGTATATTAGGTAATTGTTGAACAACACCACTCCCAAAGTATATGAGGGATCAATAACTGAGGTTTTAAAGGCGGGATTAGGGATAACGAAGTCTTGGGTGCAATTTAAAGTGAGATATAATAAATAAAGTCAGCTAGCGTAACTCGGGAGAGAGCGTCTAGTAAATTATCATGATTACTCGGGAGAGATTTACGGTAAAAAGAGTGCTCATGATTGATAGAGACTAGTTGGTGAATCTATGTGAAGCATAATCGAAAGAGATTCCATCAATAGGGGAAATCATAACCTTAGATCCTTCTCTTAATTGTTTACAACTTAATCATAGTTAGTGTTTAGTTGCTTATTTACTTTCATTCGTAGTTAGTAGAAATACCATCAATTGTTATTCATACGTTTGGGAAGTTGATTCCGTAGAATTTAGTAATTCCAACAAGAGTAATTGATAGATTAATTCCTCGTGGGTTCGACTCTGGGCTAAATACTCAGATTACATTTGCAACGTCCGCGTGTCCTTTTTATAAGGCATAGTTGGGCGTGATCATACCCTTATCGCAACATGTTTACGACTTCTTTCCTTAGTGCGATGAAATCTTTAGTTTTGTGTCCTCGTTCCTGGTGGAACTCACAAAGCGCGTCAGACTTTCTGGTGTTCAGGTTCGATCTCATCTTCGGCGGCCACTTCACTTTTTGTTCGAGTTTTTCCATGAGTGTAGACTATCTCAGTAGGCGATACACAAAAATTGTGAACAAATAAAATGAGAGGCATACCTCGGTCACTCTGATGAGTTCCCGTCCTTGGTATGGACGGACCTTCTTCATAGCGGGAGGAGGGCGCATCAGTCATCCTGATATATGGTTGATGTTGTTCCCTTTTAGGTCATGGAATTGGATTATCACATCTAGTGTTGTCTCTTCGATCTTTTCTTGATTTGGCTTGTACCAAGATTAGTCGGTGAGCTAGTTTGTTGAGGTCATCCTTATCTGTAAGGACTTTGGCACAGTAAGCATTGTGGATTTCGTCGCAATTAGTTGGGGATACTTCATCAACTAACTCAATAGTTTTCTAGTTGCTCTTGAACTATCTATACTCAGCCCGTTGTGAAAGGTTGCGACCGCCATCCCCTCTGACATGGTCGGCAGAGTCATCCTCATTCGATTGAATCGGGCTAGGAAGTCCCTTAGTCCCTCTCCTCGAGACTACTTAATAGCAAATATGTCGTTCACTCATGCCTCAGTCTTCTTGGCTTCGACATGGGCCATTACGGACTTGTCGACCATTTCCTCGAAAGTCTCTATGGGGCATACTGGTAGCTGTGAATACTATGCTAATGCCCCTCCTGTAAGGGTTTCACCAAACTTCTTCAGCAAATTAGAAGATACTTGTTCTTTGGCGAGATCACTACCTTTTATGGCGGTGACGTAATGAGTCACGTGATCTTCAGGGTCGGTTGTGCCCTCATATATCCTGAAGTAGGGCAGAATTTTGAAGGTCTTTGGTATGGCATGTGGGGCTAATCATCACTATACGGCTGCTCGACGAAATCGGCCAGCATCCCTCTTCGGCAACAACTTAGAGGTGCCCATATGTTATCGACTCTTTCTTGGTGTTCTTTCATTTGATCTCAGAGTGCCTTGTTTTCATTTCCATTTCTTCCATCCTTCTTAGAATGGTTGCGAGGGAGTTATCACATGCACTGTTAATGACATTGTGAGTAATACATGTCGTTGGAGGAGGGGTTTGGTTGCATTGCTCGTCTGTTTGTTGTATCGTTCAAGTCCTTGCATTTTCTGCAATCATGCGATGAGAGGGCTTGTTGAGGACACTTGTTACAGTATCAGTTAGCCACGCTTCGAGGAGTTTTTCACAGCTAAAGGCATCTCTTCCTCCACAGATGTGGACGCTCCTTTACCACAAGACTTTGTTATGCTGCAGTGAGGGGGCGGTGACCCATCTCGTATAGGGAAAGCACTAGGTGTAGCTCCCTCGTATTCCGTTTCACATCTTTTATTGATGACGTTCATGAGGTTGGTTGGGAGGTCACTTATTATTCTCGCCCTTTCTCTCGGTTACCTGCCGTGTTGGATTTTGTGCACACAAAGAAAGGAGATCTTGTTTGTTTGTTTTTTTTTACGTTAGTGACCCTGCTAGTTGTAGATCTAGAAGAAACTAAAAGTTTAATTAAGAAATCCCCACAAACGGTGCCAAATTATTTGACCAAAAAATACGTATCTTGGTTCAAATAATTAAATTTGTATAATTAGGGGTTAATCTTAATTAGCAATAATATCTACAGATGAAGCTTTCAAAGGTGCGATAAACATAAGATGGGTTTGGTCAGATAATGAAAACAATATGTGATCACTGTTCTAGAAAGCGCGAGCAATAATGTACCATTTAATAACAATGAATATCAATAAATGACCTTTAAGTAAATAAGAGAAATGCTTCACCCAATAAAGGATGAAATAGATGGATGTTCCTCTTGACAATGATGAATGACAGACAAATCGTTGAATATTCGAGTTATTTTCGGATCTGATGGAAAAGTATGGACGAGAATCGTAGTGAAAAGGTAGTATTTGTATCGTAGCAAGAGAGAGTGAGAGAGAGAGAGACGAATTTGTTAGTCAAAGTGTCTTCTTTACAAATGAATATCACATGCCCCTATCATTGTCTCTTCTCTCTCTCTCTCTCTCTCTCTCTCTCTCTCTATATATATATATATATATATATATATATATATATGGGACATGTTCCTAAGAAACCCTAATCTCACAAGTGTAGAGAATATTCACTCTAGCCGTTATAGCTCTTATCAACGATATTTGACCTCGACCTCGACCCGTATTGATATCTCGACTACGGCTCTTGTGTCGACACTTCGATCAGGGACTTTGCTGCTTCTTGGGTCATTTTGACTAACGACAACTTGAGAACTCTTCCCTTAGTATTATCTTGGCTTAAATACTCTAGAGACAGATTTTGACCCATACACTGTCGAGATTCAATAATTGTATTTATCAAAAATTTCATGTTCTAAAACGAAAGCCACCATATTACGAGGGATCATAGGCTCAAAGTTTTAGTTTTTCAGCATAACTTTAACATCGATTATTAAGGATTTTTTAATAATTCTTTTACAGTTAGAAGCTAAATGAAAAATATTATAGATCACAATTTATATGATTTGAAAGGTAAAAAAATGTATTGAAAAAACTAAGTGTTGACATGTCAAATGGTAATAATATAATAGACAAAAGGTGTATTTGTTTTTGGAGAGTAGAGCCTACATGTTTTATTTAATCTTTGCATAACTACCTATAAATAAAGTTCCAGGAGAATTGTACGTACATTTAAACCCCAAAATGCTAGCGCCATTGGCACTTGAAAGTATAGCGATATTGCTGGAATGCTGGCTACTAGCTACGTAACATTTAATTTTAAAGCTACTAGCTACGTAACAATTAATTTTACATCCCATGGAGTCTTTCTTTTTAATTCCTTAATTACATTAAAGTAAGGAAAGAGAGGGGAACAATAAAAGTCAAATAGATAATTATGTGAAAGGCTTTCCCCTAATCACAAATCATAGATTTTGTTATAGAGTAAAACTTAAGGATCCATTTAATATGAGTGACAAAGCATTACGGTATCGTAACATGGGTGTATCCGGCGTAGAGATTATGAGTTCATTTAAACATATAGCTTTTGTTCATACGAAAAAAATTATTAAATATATACAAATAATAAATTTGAATTCATTAAATTAGGTGGAATATAATAGAATTGTGAATCTGCATGCATAAGTTTAAATTCTGGAGCTATATCTCTGACTGTAGGGTGAATGACCTTTTTCATCTTTAACGGGCAATCTCAAGTTTGAATTGTGTAACAAAAATATATAACCACAGATAGGGTCAAATGCTATGCAAATATAAATTAATCGGAATAGTAAATTTCGAATACCACGTGATTTTTGTTTAAAAGACAAGCACTGCAGTAATGAGCAATGTTGAGCTCATGAAAAAAGTGCATCTTGTGACAGTAAAAAGGAGGTAAAGGCAACACATAGCTTTAATATCGAAGTAAAGGCCATTGTGTGCACCAACCTGACGTATCATATCGCTCAGCCACAAAAAAAAAAATCCACGACACGATTAAAGCATTTAGTTCTTTGTCGTTTTGGTCGAACTGCCACCATTTCTTTTTTTCTCCCTATTGTTTGGCAATTTAGGTAAAAAGCTAGAAAGATAGAGGGGGGTAAATTGAAAGCCAACTTAACGGCTGCAAAGTTGGTACAACAAACCTCTCTTCATAAAGTAGAATCCAGAAGCTCATGAACAGTAAGGCACAGCCGCCCACACCTGCCCTCCAAGATAAGATAAGCTACAATCTAGTATATCCATTTGGATTTTACATGCCATAGATTTTCAAATAAATTGATATGTGGTCTATATATTCTTTTACATTATTAATTTGTATGTATTCTGTTTTACATAATAATATTGTATGTAGTGCATATCCTTGTTGATAAAACACATATCTGAAATTCATGACGTATAATAGAGCACATCATACGCATAATATTTGAGCAAATCTTAAGTGACAGTTTATGTCTAAATTAAAGGCAAAACGTGAGACTTATTGTTTTTTTGTGTATTTTGCTTTTCGTGTGACTGTGAATAATTTGTGTCATTACATGTGACAAATCATAATCACAGTACTTATGGGAGATATAGAGCAAATTATCAAAAATAAAGCACGCTAACTCGGTATCAAATAAACAAGCTATATTGTATCAAATTTTGATTGTTTTTCACTTGACCGTCAATATTGTTTACCCTAAAAATCGAGTAACAATTAAACTTAAACTTGTAATGTGGTTTTAAGGATACGTGATTTCACTTAATACCAATTGATTAATTTAAAGATAAGTGATGGAAATTGACAAGAATATAAAACAAACCGATGCTTGGATAGTGCCATCTAGCTGTTGAACCCTTGAGAGTAATAAAACAAGAACAGTTAAAGAACAATAAGTTGATGAACAATAGAGAAATATTATATTGTCTTGATCAGTATGAATGTAAGATGTTTATAAATGATAGGGACCCCTTTTTATATACTAGAGGAATCCTAATTGTGGTACAATTCTAATTACGGAAGTAAATCCCATTATTGATACAAATAACCGCCCTTGATTTGATCCATTCCGAGATTTCCGCCATGATCTCCGATCGGTTACAGATATTTCGCCTTTTTTATTGCATTCCACTTGAAGCTGATCACATCTGGTTCCGATCGTCGGGGACCTCAATCTCCGAACTCGGTACTTTGTCTTCTTGCTCAGGCCTGATCCATTACGAGGTTGACCCTAGATGCAATTCTCTCATCTCTAAATAATGGCAAAATCGGGCGAGCCCGATTTTACCCGTATACAGATAGTCCCCTCGTTTCTTGGAGTGTAATGAGAAGAAACGAACTGAGTCTTTGATTTTGTACATTGGCCAATTATGATGTCACCCTCATGACGTAAGCCGCGGAGGTGACTGAAGCGTCGCGTCTGTACAGTTCCCAAGACCATTAATTAGTGCCAGTTAAAGATCGGCCACTAGTATTTTCAAACCAGCATAGCAATATTATAAATAGATCCTCTTCATAGTTTACTCAAACATTATTTTCAAAACTTTTCTTAATCTTCAAAGCTTTCCTCCCTTCAAGTTCCTCAATTCTGCAAATTATTTACATCCCGTTTGTCGATCCTCTCCTAAAACAACAAACTCTGTCTTCTTCTTCTTTCTATACTCACATAAAAATGGCAAAAACATCTAAAACCGTTCCCCAGAAGGAAAAACTTCTTCATCGCGGCTGGCCGGCGATAAAACGCCGGTGGCGCCACGTATCGAGAAGTCTATTCTGGGGTGATTCCTACCCCTGAAGAGGACCTCACCACCCAAGTAGAAGGTTTCTTAAGTGTTTACACTTACTCCTTTACGTTGGGTCCCGTTGATCCGGTTATTCTCGACCTCTGCCGCCAATACCAAATAACTCTTGGCCAGATACACCCTTCCTTTTGGCGCATTGTTATCTTGCTCTGATTCTTCGTGAGCATGGTCTAAGGGATGCCATTTACCCTCGACCACCTCATTAGATTGAATAGGCCCGATCTCTATCGGGGCGGCTTAATAAGGCTCCATCCCCGAGCTAAAAAGGTGATGTTCTCGAGCACAGACAAGGACAAGGATTGAGGCTGGATGGGTCAGTTTGTCAGAGTGAAGACCTCCAATTTAATCCCGGCCGAGAAGATGTCGTTCCCCCAGGAAAGGAACATGAAGCGTAAGTACAAACCTATCAACACCTTATGTTGATTGCTTTGTTTCTTTTATCTTCCTTCACCCGCATCTTTTCTCACCCACGACTCTTCTTATGATGCAGCGGTTTCCTGGGTGCTCGGTGCAATCTCGAACTTGGAAAGTTGGGTTTGGAAGCTGGCTTCGACTTCTACATATGTTGAGTGCTCATGGTGCGATTTAGCGAGGGGCCGATGGGAGGCCAAGAATCATGGTAAGCTTACCTTATACTCTTTTGATGCTCTTTTCTAAAATATTTCTTTTTATTTGTAGTTGATTCCCTTTTATGCAGGTCTCGGGGATGTTGCCAAAATGAGACAGGCCCCGCTTGGGAAAGAGGAGGCCCCGAAACGGGCCAAGGATAAGAAGAGGAAAAGGGTCTCGCCTTTAGATACCCCAAAGCCTAAGAAGAACAAGGCTCACAAGTCGAAGCAAGATATCGCCGCCCTGTCTGAAAACGTAGCCCAAAAACTACAAGATGAAGAAGAGGAGGAATAAGATGCTGACTGTGAGCTGGTGGATCAAAAGAGGGGAAGCGTCGAAGCTTCAAAAGCAGCTGGGCCGGTGATGGTCGAGGAGGCCCATCTTCGGACCTAGGAGATCTCGGAAGATGGTCCGAGCAAAGTCCCCGAGTCATCGGGGGCTGAAGATGTCTCTCGCCGTGACGAACAACCGGTGAGTGTGCATGTCCGCCATAACGAACAATCGGCGGTTGTGCCTAAAGGGTCCAATTCCGAGCCCTTCGAAAAGGAGAGAGTTCCCCAAGTGGCTTTCTTGGGGAAATCAATATTGATGATTCGCCGCCCGGCCCCATATTTTCTGAAGGGCAATTTTGGGAGGCTCAATCTATGGAGACCCCGATGTGGGAACGACCCACGAAGGGGATGACATATTCCGTGGCTGCATCAGAGGGTCGATGATGTTTCCGGCATAGATGCATCAATGACTTTTGATGAGGCTCATCTACTCCTGAACTAGGTAGATTTCGCCCCCGTTATTAGGTTTACGTTTGCTTTTATTTCCTTTTGTCTGATTTCCTTCCTTTCTCCATAGGCTGTGACACCCCATCGGGAAGCATTTTCCAAATCCCTAGCTGAGCTGAACCGGTGTGAGGCCGATGTTTAAAGGCTCACGGAGGAGATATATGTTCTCAAAAGGCTCATGAAGGATACAAACGTTCTCAAACTCCTCTATGTGCAAAAAGAAGAGGAGATCAGGGATCTCCGAGCTGAATTGGCAAGAGCTCATAAAGAGCAGACTGATCTCATCGGGCAGGTAACGTAAATTTTTGGGAGCTTCACATATCAATTTGATATTGGCGACTAACACTTAGATCTTGCAGGTTCAGCAGAAGGCCGAAAAGATTGAGCAGCTTCGCGAGGAGGCTGAGGTGAAAGAGGTAGAGACTTTGAGGTAGAAGCTGAACATGGATTGCCTCGCCTTGGAGAAAGATACGGCTCGATCCTAGCTGTCTTCGGTTGAGCATCAACTCCAATGCGTGAAGGAGGAGAGCTTGGCTCGAGCCAAGAAAATTGAAGATCTCGAGAATTGGTTGGCCGCTGAGCTTGCAAAGGCCAAATCTGAGGCAGAAAAAGTAAAGGCCGAGGCCGAGGCGGTCGTGGCCGTCTACCGAGCCGATGCTGAAGTTGCTAACGCTCGAGCAAAGAAAATCTCTGATGCTGCTCAGGTTCAATTATCCTACATTTCCGAGCATACTAAGCGCCAGTCTCAAAGAGAGGCTCTCAAAGAGATTCATGCTCGTGGCTTTGACCTCACAGCCGATATCGAGAATGCAAAAGTACTAGAGGCCGAAGCCAAAGCATTGCTCTCTGATGATGATGACTCCGGGAGCGCGAGCGGGTCTGAGAACGGTGAAGATGAAGATGAAGATGGGACTCCCGGGGAGGATTAGGCACTTAGAATTTTCTTTCTTCTTATTTGGACTTTTGTATAAAACCCTGAGTGGTCTTTGTAAATACTTTTGTATATATGAAAGATACTTTCTCTTTCCGATTTGTCTCTGATTTTTGTTTTGTGAAAACTTTGTTTTGCTTTCGCCTTATGATAATTCTGATATATTTTCGGTCTTGTGAGAATTTTGACTCACTTCGTCTCCTTGTGAAAATTTTGTTAAAATTGGATTACTATAGTTTTTATAGACGAGTGAGTACTTGCTCGAACTCGAAGTAGAAAAACCCTTAGGTTTTTTGGTTAAGAGAGGGCGGGTCCTTGAACTCAACAATGTAATGGCCCTTAGGCTCTTGAATCGGGCCAATATGGCCTCAAAAGAGTGACTTTTTCCCTTTTTTAGAAAAAGTTTTAATAAAAATTTGTTATGTCTTAGCATGAGATATATTTGTACTCATTAGTGTATCAAAAAACTTTGTTATGCCTTAGCATAAGTTTGTTCAATTTTGGTACCTCTTAAGCTTTTCGAGGGTTGATGTTATCGAAACCCTATGTAAATTTGCCGAGGGTAGCCCATTTTTAACCGGTTTTAAGAACATGTTTGAAGCCTGTTTAATTATAGAATTCGGACGTCTCCGAACCGTGATAATTTGATCGTAGCCTTTAACTTGATATTTGCCCATTGGGATTGTTTCTCGATTATACTTCAAACTTGTTCGAAGTATCAGTCCCCGAGTGGGGTGGTCGTGGCCTATAAAATCGAGGATTGCCTTTTAAGGTCTTAAGATTTCGAAGTTTAACAATTCGAGTATGTTGATTTTCGGACAAAAGTCCCCGAGTATGGGTTAATTGCTCGAGCGTTAGTTGCGATTGGCTCTTGATCCGGTTTCCATAAAATATCGTAAGTACGAAATTGTAAAATAGAAATTTTACTAAGGCATGGAACATCTGATAAGGAAAAGGTACTTCTTTCAATAGATCATTCATGCATAAATGTTTTGTCATTAGGCTCGGGCAATCTACATGGGCACGGTTCGTTTGACCGTTTGACCCTTTACAAAATTTTCCTATCGAGACCCTGTTGACACGAAGCATCTTCTTTGAAAACATAACATCCGAGGGTGATGCCCCCAGTATTTGAGGTTGATTGTAAAGAAGCCTCAGATACTATTGAATTGTCCCGGTAGCACATATAATTATTGTCTAGTTAAAAACCTCTCTGGAAAAACACATTTGGGACAAAATCGATCTAAGGGAAAAAGAGTGCAACGCGTACTTTAAAACCTGAAGTCTTTGTGTTGAAGAATTTCTTATTGTCTTTGATCAAACACCTATAATAGGTTAGTATATAAAATATAAATGAAAAAGGGAAAGAGTCATACCCTAGCAATAGTATCGTTTGAGGAGTGATATGTTCCAATTATTTGGCAGTTGTTTGCCGTTCATTGTGCCAAGCTTGTAAGATCCCTTTCCGATAATATCGAGGATCTGATATGGTCCTTCCTAATTTGGGCCGAGTTTCCCCTCGTTTGGATCTCGATTGTTGAGGGTAACTTTCCTTAGAACTATGTCCCCTATTTTGAAGTGTCGAAGATTGGCTCTTCGATAATAGTATATTTCGATTCGTTATTTTTGGGCGGCCATTTGAACGAGGGCGGCTTCCCATTTTTCGTCTAATAATTCGAGGCATGTGTTCATAGCCTTATGATTTGATACTTCCATTGTGTATCGAAACATGACACTTGGTTCCCTGACTTTGACCGGTATCAGAGCTTCGATGTTGTACACCAAGGAGAACGGCGTTGCCCCCGTACTGGATTTTGTCATTGTCCGATATGCCCAAAGCACTTCGGGCAAAATTTCTCTCTACTTTCCCTTAGCGTCGTTCAACCTCTTCTTTAGGTTTTGAATGATAGTTTTGTTCGTTGATTCGGCATGTCTGTTCCCACTAGGGTGATATGGCGTTGATAATTTCCTTTTTATTTTGTGCTCTTCGAGGAACTTCATTACTTTGCTACCGATAAATTGTTTCCATTGTCGCACACTATCTTGGCGGGTTTCCTGAATCGGCATACGATGTGATCCCAGATGAAGTCTATAACTTCTTTCTCTCTGACTTTCTGGAAAGCATGTGCTTCAACCCAGTTAGAGAAATATTCATTCATAAATAAAATGAACTTAGCTTTACCTGGGGCCGATGGAAGAGGACCAATGATGTCCATCCCCCATTTCACGAATGGCCACGGGGATAGGAATGAATGAAGTTGCTCTCCGGGTTGGTGGATCATCGGCACATGCCTTTGGTATTTGTCACATTTTCGAACAAACTCCTTAGTATCTTTTTCCATATTGTCCCAATAATATCCTACTCTGATGACTTTGTGAACCAGTTATTCGGCACTGAAATGTTCCCACAAGTGCCCTCATGAATTTCTAGTAGGACGAAGTCGGTGTCTCGCGGACACAAGCGTATTGCCAATGGCCTATCGAACATCCTTCTGTACAATATTCCATCTTCAGCCAATGTAAATCATGCAGCTTTCGTTCGCAGAGCCCTCGACTCTTTAGAGTCCAATGGAAGTTTCCCATTCTTCAGATAATTGATATATTTGTTCCTCCAATCCCAAGTAAGGCTTGTGGAGTTTATTTTGGCGTGGCCTTCTTCGACCATTGATTTTGAAGGCTTTACGACAGTCCCCGAGCTAATTTCATCATCTTCGACTGATGACCCCAAATTTGCAAGGGCATCGGCCTTACCGTTCTATTCTCAAGGTACATGGTGTAGAGTCCATTCTTTGAACCGGTGCAAGGTTGCCAACAATTTTTCTAAGTACCTCTGCATTCGATCTTCTCGAACCTCGAAGGTTTTGTTGACCTGGTTAACCACGAGTTGGGAATCACACTTGGCCTCGATGACTTCTACTCCCAAACCTTTATCAAGCTCGAGACCTGCAATTATGGCCTCATACTCGGCCTCATTGTTAGTCAACTTAGGAGTTTTGATAGATTGTCTAATCGTATTACTCGTGGGTGGCTTCAAAATTATGCCTAGCCCGGACCCTTTCACATTCGAAGCTCCGTCTGTGAAAAGGTTCCATACCCCTGAAGATGTACCTGATTTTAGCAATAGTTCCTTTCGACCTCAAGCATAAGGGCTGGTGTAAAGTCAGCTATGAAGTCTGCTATGATTTGAGACTTTATTGCAAAGGGGATAGGTGGTTATAATACAAATTGGGTGACATTGAAAATATGGTTTTAATTTCCTATAGGCGCTTATTAGAGCAAGCGCTAATTTTTTTAAGTATGGATACCAGGTCTCCACTTCACCTAAAGTTCGTCTAACATAATAAACAGGAAATTGCGTACCTTGTTCTTCTCGAACTAAGACACCACTTACCGCAACCTCCGAGACTGCCAAATATAAGTAGAGTTGCTCGTCCGCTTTCGAAGTATGAAGCAATGGTGGTCTCGAAAGGTATCACTTTAATTCTTGCAATGCCTGTTGGCATTCCGGGGTCCCAGTAAAATTGTTCTTCTTTTTGAGAAGTGACAAGAACTTGTGGCTTCGATCAGAAGACCTCGAGATGAATCGGCCTAAAGCAGCGATCCATCCTGTTAGCCTTTGTACGCCTTTAACTCTGTCCACGATCGTGATTGTCTTCGATCGCCTTGATATTATTAGGGTTGATCTCGATTCCACGAATTGATACCATAAAGCCAAGGAATTTTCCTGAACTAACCCCGAATATGCATTTCTCGGGGTTGAGCTTCATGTTGTATTTTCTCAAGATGTCGAAGGTTTCCTACAAATGTGTCAAGTGGTCCTCTGCGTGCAGGGACTTGATGTAACGACCCGACCGGTCGTTTTGAGTACCAGCACTCCGTTCAGCAGTCGGAGGCCATGAACAGTTTCGTTTCAGGTATTACGACTAGTACGCGTGGTCAGAATTTGATTTCGGGAAATTCAGAGTTGATTTGGGAAGAGAATTCTCATTTCGAAAGCTTAAAATTGAAAGAATGAGCTAGGATTTGAATTTCAAGTAAACGAACTCGGAATCGGGATCTGAAGGTTCCAGCAGGTTCGTATGATGATTTCGGGCTTGGGCGTATGCCCGGATCGGGTTTTAGATAACCCGGGAGCATTTTGGCGCCTAATGTGGAAGTTAGCATTTTAGAAGAAATTCTATAAGTTTGGCTTGAAGAGCATTTCAATGTTATCAAAGTCCGTTTGGAATTCCGAGACTGTGAATAGCTCCGTATAGTGATT
>MU728098.1:20345-45419 GCA_026770625.1 Nicotiana glauca | reverse complement strand
GTCCGAAACACGTCAAACGACGTCCGATTTCGACCAAATTTCACAGAAAGCGCTTAACGCATATTTAAGACCTGTACCGGGCGTCGGAACCAAAATACGAGCCCGATACCTATATTTTCTAACTCATTTTCATTTCTATTTTTCCTTAATAATTTCAAAAAATAATTTAACAAAAAAACTCTTTTACCGGGGTTCTGGACCTCAGATTTCGACTCCGAGCACATGCCCAAGTCCCATATTTTTCTACGGACCTTCCGGAACCGTCAAATCACGGATCCGGGTCCGTTTACCAAAAATATTGATCAAAGTCAACTATATCAATATTAATATCAAAATTCTTCAAATTTTTCACATAATTCACATATTTTAACATAAAAACTTTTTGGCTTCGCGCCCGGACTGCGTACGCAAATCGAGGTAACCACCATAAAGGTTTTCAAGGCCTCGAAAGCGCGGAAAAAGAGAGAAATATGGTGATAACCCTTTGGGTCATCACACAGCCCTTCCAATTGCCGCTTGCTATCGCAATGTATGCAAATTGGTGCCAACGGTTTGGGCCAAAATGGAATGTCTTCCAAGAAATTTCGGAGCCATTCAGCTTCTTCACAGGCTTTATCTAAGGCTATGAACTCAGCCTCCATTATAGAGCGGGCAATACAAGTTTGTTTGGACGATTTCCAAGATACCGCTCCTCTACCAATAGTGAATACATATCCACTTGTGGACTTCGAATCAGTTGAACCGGTGATCCACTTTGCATCACAATATCCTTCAATCACCGCAAGATATTTGTTGTAGTGCAAATCAAAGTTTTGGGTATGTTCTAAATATCCCAAAACTCATTTCATTGCCATCCAATAAGTTTGATCTGGATTGCTCGTGTATCGACTCAGTTTACTTATAACACAAGCTATATCTTGTCGTGTACAATTCATGATGTACATTAAGCATCCCAACACACGAGCATAATCCAATTGTGATATGTTTTGGCCTTTGTTCTTTGCTAATGCAAGATTCATGTCAATTGGAGTCTTTGCAACTTTAAAGCCTAAGTGCTTGAATTTTTCAAGTACTGTCTTAATATAATGAGATTGGGATAATGCAAGACCTTGAGGAGTCTTTTGGATCTTAATCCCCAGAATTAAATCCGCAACTCCCAAGTATTTCATATCAAACTTGCTAGTTAGCATATGCTTAGTCGCATTTATGTTTGCAATGCCATTACTCATTATCGGCATATAATCCACATATAGGCAAACAATGACTATGTGATTTGGAATATTTTTAATGTACACACATTTATCACATTAGTTTATCTTAAAATCATTTGATAACATTGCTTGGTCAAATTTCGCATGTCATTGTTTGGGTGCTTGTTTTAGTCCGTAGAGGTACTTAACAAGTCTACATACCTTCTTTTCTTTACCCGGAACCACAAACCCTTCAGGTTGTTCCATGTAGATTTCTTCCTCCAAATCTCCATTTAAGAAGGCCGTCTTTACGTCCATTTGATGAATTTCAAGACCATAAACTGCAGCTAAAGCTACTAGCGTTCGTATGGACGTAATTCTCGTTATCGGAGAATGTGTATCAAAGTAGTCAATACCTTCTCGTTGTCTATACCCTTTGACAACAAGTCTTGCCTTAAATTTATCAATAATGCTATCATCTTTCATTTTTCTTTTAAAAATCCATTTACTACCCAAAGGTTTATTTTCAGGAGGAAGATTAACCAATTCCCATGTATGGTTGTTCAATATGGTTTCTATTTCACTATTGACTACCTCTTTCTAGAATAATGATTTCAAAGAAGACATAGCTTCTTTAAATGTTCGAGGCTCATTCTCCAATAAGAAAGTCACAAAATCTGGTCCAAAAGAAGTAAACGTTCTTTGACGTTTACTACGTCTTGGATCCTCCTAATTAAATATAATTTCTTTTGCTTCTTCCCGAGGTCGTTTGGATCCTTCACCAATCGACTCGCATTCATTTTTTATACGAATATATATTTTCAAAGAACTCGGCATTATTTGATTTTGTAACTGTATTATTATGAATGTCAGGATTTTCTGATTTATGAACCAGAAATCGATATGCTTTACTATTGGTCGCATATCCTATGAAAACACAATCAACGGTTTTCGGTCCTATTTTTACCCTTTTGGGTTTAGGAACTTGCACTTTTGCCAATCACCCCCACACTTTCAAATAATTCAAGTTAGGCTTTCTTCCTTTCCATTTTTCATATGGAATGGATTGTGTTTTGATATGGGGTACTTGATTTAGTATTCGGCTAGCCGTAAGAACGGCTTCCCCCCCACAAGTTCTGTGGTAATCCAGAACCTATCAATAATGCGTTCATCATTTCCTTTAATGAATGATTCTTTGTTTCTGCAATCCCGTTGGATTCGGGCGTGTAAGGGCCCGTTGTTTGATGAATAATTTCATATTCTAAACATATTTGTTCAAAAGGAGATTCATATTCACCACCCCTATCACTTCTTATCATTTTGATTTTCTTGTTAAGTTGAGTTTCAACTTCATTTTTGTATTTCTTGAATGCATCTATTGCTTCATCTTTACTATTAAGTAAATAAATGTAGCAATATTGAGTATTGTCGTCAATAAAAGTTATGAAATACTTCTTTCCACCGCGAGATGATATTGACTTCATGTCACAAATATCTGTGCGAATTAAGTCTAAAGGATTTGAATTCCTTTCAACCAACTTATAAGGATGTTTAACATACTTAGATTCCACACATATTTGATATTTTGATTTTTCGCATTCAAATTTAGGCAATACTTCCAAGTTAATTGACATGACCCAACGTTCATGCTATAAATTATTTGACTCAAGTAAGTCAGACGAAGCTGAAATTTTATTATTATTTTCAATAATCATTACATTCAACTTGAAAAGGCCCTCGGTAAGGTAATATTTTCCTACAAACATATCATTCTTACTTATTACAATCTTGTCGGATACAAAAACGCACTTAAAACCGTGCTTACCAAGAAGTCCAGCAGAGATTAAATTTTTCCCAATCTCAGGAACATGAAGGACGTTGTTTAAAGTCATGACCTTGCCAGAAGTCATCTTGAGAAATATCTTCCCATATACTTCAATTTTTGCTGTAGCAGCATTTTCAATAGAAAGCGTCTCTTCGGGTCCAGCAGAAGCATATCTAGAAAATGCTTCTCTCACGACACAAACATGGCGAGTGGCTCCAGAATCAATCCACCACTGCTTCGGATTTACCACCAAGTTGCATTCAGAAATCATGGCACACAAATCATCAACATCATCATGTTTTTCTACCATGTTTGCTTGACCTCTTTTCTTGTCTTTCTTCCGAGCACGACACTCCGTAGATTTGTGTCCAGTTTTCCCACAGTTGTTGCAGTTTCCACTGAATCGCTTCTTGCTTGGGTTGTATTTCGGATCAGAAGCCTTCTTTCTCTTTTTATTATCTTCAACAATATTTTCCCCCATTATTGTTGAATTTCCACGGCCTCTTCTTTCAGCAGCTTTATTGTCCTCTTCGATTCTCAATCGAACAATGAGATCTTCAAGGTACATCTCCTTTCGTTTATGTTTCAAATAATTTTTGAAGTCCTTCCACAATTGAGGCAACTTCTCAATTATTGCTGCTACTTGGAATGCTTCATTGATGACAAGACCTTCAATGAAAATTCCGTTAGTAAAAATACTAAAATTTTTACTTTCAACATCAGTATTTAATTGAAACATACCTTCAGCAAGTAGATCATGAATAATCACTTGCAATTCCTGGACTTGGGTAATAACAGACTTGCTGTCTACCATTTTGTAGTCCAAAAATTTTACGGCGATGAATTTCTTCATCCCGACATCTTCAGCTTTGTACTTCTTTTCAAGATCATTCCATAATTCTTTTGACATCTCCACGCCACTGTATACATTATACAGATTATCATCCAGTCCGCTAAGAATATAATTCTTGCACAGAAAGTCAGAATGCTTCCACACCTCAGTCACGAGAAAGCTTTCATTCTCTGGAGTTTCATTTGGCAGATCAGGAACATCTTACTTGATGAACTTCTGTAGACATAACGTAGTCAAGTAGAAGAACATCTTCTGCTGTCAGCGCTTGAAATCAATCCCGAAAAATTTTTCGGATTTTTCAGCCGGTGCCAACGCCGGTATTCGGCTTGTCGATGCGTTGACAGTCATCATCGGAATATGGCTTGCCGATGCGTTGACAGTCACCATCGGAACAACTTGGTTCCCGATTTCATTAGCCATTTTTTCTGAAAATATGACACAAACAAATGTTTAAAACTGGATTTAAAAAATCACGTAGATTTTAATCTCCAACAAAATGCCACGAAGGCTTTACTCTCCAAAACGGGAGTACACAAAACCACAAAGGTTTTAAATTCCAGAATAATAAAGAGAACACAAATACAGAAACAAAAATTATTAAATTCCTTAAGCTTGTTGGTCCTTGGTTTATTTTTTGTATTTGTAAATAATAATTCTGGAAAATAAAACGTTAAAATATAAATAAACTATAATTAATTCGAGCTCACTGAATTCACAGTGTTTCTTTAAGGAATTTAATCCCCTCCTAGTACCCAAGGTTATGGATTATTTTCTCCTAGGATAGAACGAATTATACACTGGTGTAGCGGTACTTCAAACCCCAGTGTTTCAGTGAACACAAAGTTCGGAAGCAAATCACACATACGGATGCTTTATTTGTAGTTTAAAATAATGCAGAACAAAGGAGGAGAACTCATAAGTCGAATGAAAATTCTGAGAGGAAGGAATGCAAAGTATAGCCAACGTTGAGTCTTAACCGAAGAGGAGAGCTTTCAAGTGTTTTCGGTGTGTCTTCTCCAACTGCTGCTGCTCATATTTATATCAGTAGTTGAGAGGCCCATCACCCTCTATGGTGGAGCATGCACTTGCTTGGTGGGAGGAGCACTTAGCCATGGTGGGAGGAGCACTTGGCCATGGTGGGAGGTGCACTTGGTGCAACACAATACACGGATTGAAAAACATCCGTTACTAACACGGATTACGTTAATATTTACTATCAATAAATAAATTTGGTCCAAAAAATTAATCAATCAATCATTTGACCAAATCCGAAGCCGAAGCCGAGCCGAGCGACGATAACGACGGCGCAAGACTTGTCTTCTTCCTAACTCTTTAAGAGCTACATGATGTGCATTTGTATATAAACCCACCAAAATTCTTATCCTCTATCAATGTGGGACAATGTCTTATTAAAAGAGAGAGGGAAACTTAAAATTTTACTCAAAAATTTTATTTTCCCTCCATTTTCCATTCACCCTCTTTTTAATATCTTTCTATATTAAAAATCTTCAACATAATATTTCCAGAATCATGAGTTTAAATTTTCTGTCTCTAATAGGTTAATCCAATCTCTTTCGTATATTACCAACTCATGTTTATTATAGTGTTAAAAAACAATAACAAAGATAACGACTCGATCCCAAATAAATTAGGGTCAGCTATATCAATTTTTAGTGACTGTGGGTGTGTTTGGTAATTTTCTATGATTGATTTGAATATTTTCAAAAATATTTTTCTTGTGAATCCATTTTCCTTCAATTGGAAGAATATGACTTCACTACTAAAAAGAGGAAAAATATTTTTCAAAACTCATTTTCAATATTGCCCACGGTACTCCATCCTACCACCATCCCCCCATCCCATCTCCTCCACCTCCACCCTACCCCACCCCCACTCCTACCTCTACCCCTATTCCGCCATCCCCACCAACCCCTTCCCCTTGCCACCGCCACCCCACCCCTAGGCCTCAACCTACCACCCTCGCCCGCCCTTTATCTATTTCGTATCCCATAATATTTTCCTAGATTATATATATTATATTTTCTCCTACGTAATCAAACACCAGAAAATATAAGTAAGAAAATCACTTATTTTCAAAAAATATATTTTACGGGAAAATTATTTTCATACACTCACCCTATATGTATTAAAAATATTTTATATATATATATGTGTGTGTGTGTGTGTGTGTGTGTGCGCGCGCGCGCGCGCGCGTGTGCGCATTGTAACGTGTGTGGCAAAGTCAAGAATAATATATAAAATATAATTTTTCAACCGGTAATTAATTGACCTCCTTTAAACATACGAAACTCTGCAGTGTATAAAAGTTAAATTTATTGAAGTGTATCAAATGACCGGAAGGGGAAAGATTGAATCTTGAAAGACTGAGCCCCCGACTAGCAAGATCGGGAGGGTTAGTGTCCTCTTAACAAGGAATACCCAACTTCTGGGGTCAGCTTCGATCACAAGGAGAGAAGAGTGGACCATTGAAAGTCTCAATTCCTATCTGCCCAAGGTAGAGAGTTCGATTTCAAATCCAACGATTTATTGACCTATGAATCCGCTATTACGCAATTCAACCCTTCTCCGCAAACTCTTTCAGTTGTTGGATGCGTAAAATGCCAATTCAAATAATTTTGGAGTATTATCACTTTTAGCCCGCGTCAGAAACTATTTATATTCATTAGTCGAAAATATATATAACTTTTGTAATAACNTATATATATATATATATATATATATATATATATATATATATATATATATATATATATATACAAAAAATATATAATTTTTCAACTATTATTTTGAAAATGATTAAATAGTGTAATTTTTGTCTCCCCGTTTGCAGGCCTAAAAACAAAATGTGGTGTTAGATGTAAGTAAGTAATTTAAGCAATGGGAAAGTTGAAAAAGTCTTTCGCAAGTTTTGGTTGGGCCTCACACTTATCTTCTTTGTTGACCTTTCTGAACTGAACTTATACAATATCGTTGACCTTTCTCTTCTGCATATCTGTAAACATTTCAAATACATATGTATGCAGAAACTACCAATGACCACGTTGTCTTCACACGATTTAAGGGCCACTTTTTCTTTTCTTTCTGTAGTTTATCGTGGGAGTTTCCTTTTCATTTTCTTTTTTCGTATTCCACCTAATAAAAATTGTTTTCTTCATAATTTAATAGGTACATTATATATTTGGCCGGTCGGTCCAAAAATAATTACATTCGCTAATTAAATATAAAATATATGTATATATATTATATCGGCTATTATTTTTTAAAACGATTATACCGTATAGTATTCCTAGTTGAATTAGTATTTATTATTTTGGTTTTGTGATTTTCAAGTAAAGTAGAAGTTTGTGTTTTTCAAGCAAAGCTACAATATAATACTACTAAATTAAGGCAAGCTAATTTATAGTATGTTTGGATCATTGTTCCCCATCGTTTTATAATATATTATAGTGTACTGTATCGTATTGTACCGTATCGTTTTATGAATACAATGTTTGAATAGATTGTATTGTTTGTCATTGTTAAATAATATTTTGCTATTTGGTTTGATTGTATCGTACTGTACTGTAACTGATAAATTTACTAAAATACCCTCAATTATTTAAATATTGAATTTATCAAAAATTATGCATAAAATAATTTTTCAAAAATAAAACAGAAGAAGGCAAAACACCTTAAGAAAGCAGAACAGAAGAAGGCAAAACAAAGGAGTACAACTAATTAGAATTGAGTTAAAAGCAAATTAGCAGAAAAAGTAAAATAGAAGGCGGCAAAACACCTTTAACGTTGGCGGCAGAAGTAATGGAAAAAAACAAAGTAGGTTAGAAGTTGGAGATTTGGAGTTAAAATAGAAAAAAAGGTAAAGGGTAAAATAGAATTGTGGAGTAATAAGTTGGGGCATAATTGGAAAGAAAAATAGGAAACGACCCCACCACACCAAATCGGTTGTTTAAAAAAAGGGGACTTTTCATTGTTCCGGAACAATGAATTTAACAATACAATACAACCAATTTTAATGAAACAATCAAAACAAACATTGTTTTGGAATAACAATACAATACGATACAATGAACAACAATCATCCAAACAAGCTGTTAATTAAAACTGAATGGGTGTTTAGCTCTAATTTTAAGTGTTTTGTGCTTTTACTTAACCCTTCACCAAATAAATTGGAAACCAAACCAACTAGTTAAAGCATTCAATCATCCAATTATAATCCCATCAACAAATCTAACTAAATTAACTACTCCATCAAATGTACTAATTTTCACTTGTTTGGTAACCAAAAAAAAATACTCCATAAAAGATAAATAAACAGAACTGCTAGTTGAAAATGAACTACTACCGTATTCGCCGGCAGCGTCGAAAAGTTAATAATTAATCCATCAATTAAGGTTCAAGATACACTTACAAATTATTTTTGTTCATTTATTCTGATAGTGTAGTATTTACTTTTCTGTTTCATTAAATACAAGGAGGCTAAGCCAGTGGCGGAGCCACATACACCTAAGGGGTGTCAACCGACATCCCTTCGTCGGAAAATTACATTGTTTAGTTAGGTAATTTTAAAAAAAATATGTATATATACTATATAATGACACTCCTTGATTTCTTGGTGAGTTTGTTTTTTTATATTTTGACTCCCCTTAATGAAAATTCTGGCTCCGACACTGGGCTAAGCAGATGGTAGTTGGCTCTCTCGCATGAAAAAAAAAACTAAAAACTAAGTTAATATGAGAAAGAATTTTTAAAAACCATACTAACGTGAAAAAAGAGCCCCTTTGCTTGCTTCCATAATATTAAGCTTCCCTCTAAAAGACGTTACATTGAATCCTCCTCCATTTTAATATTCTAAGTAAATAACATTTAACATTTTATATTCTCTTACAATAATATTTATTTGGTTTTAGTTTATATTTAGCATGCTTCTACTTTAGGATGGTCAACCATTCTATTTTTAAACAAAATTTTCGAATTTTTAAATATTTAAAATCACTTAATTACTACTAATATATAATATAAGTTAAATTAATATTTAAATATCATATCCAATCAAATATAATCACATACTAATAAAATTAGAGAATATTATTTTACTTTAACTCAAAAAAGAAAAGAGGAAGAAATTTTAAGTTTACTAGTTAACTAGTCTATGAAAATTACATATAAATGGAATTATAGTAGTAGTACTAAACTAAAAGCAGTAGCCGAATACCCCCATTGTTTTTCCCCCAATACGCGTTTACCTTTCTGTATATTTGCGGCAGCAACAGCGTCGGTAGTCTTCTAAGCTCCCTTCTCTTTTTTTCTCTACTCCGGCGTGCCCATTTTATTCAATTTGCTGTACACATTTTATATACCCAAAAAAAAAAACGGAGTTAGCTTTTATTTCTTTGTTCAAGTGTTGTTGTCAACATATCTCTGTTGACGAAAATTGAATCAGATCCATACATGTTGAGATCTTAAATTCTTGATATACTTTTTGGGTATAAAATTTCTTTTTGGAGGTTTTGGGTCTCAGAAAATAGGCGAATCTTGGATTGCAATGAAGACAACGGGGAAATTCTTCACGATTGGGCTAGTAACATCATGGTATTCGTCGAACATTGGGGTTTTGTTGCTGAACAAGTATTTGCTAAGCAATTATGGGTTCAAATATCCAATATTTCTTACCATGTGTCATATGACTGCTTGTTCTTTGCTAAGTTATATAGCCATTGCTTGGATGAAAATGGTGCCAATGCAGACTATAAGATCTAGGGTTCAGTTCTTGAAGATCTCTGCTTTGAGTGCTATATTTTGTGCCTCTGTTGTTAGTGGCAATATCTCCCTTAGGTATTTGCCTGTGTCCTTCAATCAGGCTATTGGTGCTACCACTCCCTTTTTCACTGCTGTATTTGCTTACCTAATGACGTTCAAGAGGGAGGCTTGGTTGACTTATGTCACTCTCATTCCTGTTGTAACTGGGGTTATCATTGCCAGCGGGGTATGCTTTTCTTTTATCTCAGTTTTACTTGAATTGTGGTGCTATAGTTAGTTAATTCGGTCTCTTGTGGTTGATTTAATAAGTTAGAGCTCAAGCTTAAACCCCCTTTTAAGAAATTTGCATCTTTTCTATTGCAATCAAGAGCAGAAGCCATATTTTGTCATATGACAGGATCTTGCTGGACATTAGACTGTTAATAGGTAGCAAGTGTTTAAGTTGTGTCAAAAGATGTACTTGTGAGCTAGACTTGTTGAAAAGGCTGAACTAGATTTTGTATGACTGAATTGTATGGACACTTTAGTTTTTGGTAGTTTAGTGTGGTTGATGGTATCTATCTTACTGATTTATTTTGGTTTATCTTCTCAGGGAGAGCCAAGTTTTCATCTATTTGGGTTTATAATGTGCATTGGTGCGACTGCTGCAAGGGCACTCAAGTCAGTGGTTCAGGGGATTTTGCTTTCCTCTGAAGGGTAATAATGCTGTTCATGTATTTCAGTTAACAAATTTTACGCTCGTCATTATGATCAATTTTGAGATAGGATAGGATTCTGAATTGTTTAGTGTTTACATATTACAGGGAGAAGCTGAATTCCATGAACCTTCTACTCTACATGGCTCCTATAGCAGTCGTACTTTTATTACCCGCAACGCTCTTGATGGAAGATAATGTAGTTGGTATAACATTGGCACTTGCAAGAGATGATATTAAAATCATCTGGTTATTGCTGTTCAATTCTGCCCTTGCTTATTTTGTAAATTTGACAAATTTTCTGGTCACAAAACACACCAGTGCTCTGACTCTTCAGGTGAATTTTCTTTATTTTCTGCTCAAGATATATTTAAGACAAGTTCTTGGCTTTGATATTATCAGCTAGGTCTAGATTATGCTTATCTATGAATTCACGATCAGTGCTGGTTTCTGACTGAAAAAATAAGTGGATCAATTTATATGATCTTTTTCTCTTGTCTGGAAGGATTCATCTTTGAATTTTATGTTAAATCCACCACAAAGAGCTATTTTACTTATTTGAGACTCTATGCATTTTCCTCTCTTTCGTCGAATAGAGCTCCTGTCTTACATACTCTCTGAGTTTTCTGAAGCACTTTGCTATTTTTTCCCATTATACCTAATGGAAAAAATGTTCTAGAAGAGGGGTTGTCTGAATTTTGAGTTCTTGAATTCAATATGGTTGGAGTGTTTCTTCTGTCCTAGTATGCTGCTACTGGTGTGGAGCGACAATATTTGAAGCTTTGATCCTTTTTGGATGTTTAAGTTTTCCATCCCCATTAATTTGTAAATACTGTGGGTTTGTTTGTTATGCTGATATTTTGGTGATTGCTGTAGTGCTAGAATTGCTTTTAAGCTTAATATTTTTGTGAAATTGCATGGGTTTCAAGCTTCCCCTGATTCTCATAGAAACCAAGTAATTGATGTATGCTGCTAGAGAAGCAAACTTGTAAGACTTATAGACATGTGCTAATATAGTATGTATAATATCAGTGTAGTACAAGGGTCCAAATGAAGTTTGGGGAGGAGAAGACAGTCAAGCTTTAGACCTACGTGGGGAATTTCCCCCTCAATTGATAGACCTATTTTTTAGAAGAAATAGCTTTGCATTGGTAGACTCGGCAAGTTTACTTTTAGCAAGAAAAGTCTAGTCAGATTTTCCACTCAAAAAAAGAAAGAAAGAAAGAGAAAAGTCTAGTTGGATGTAGTATTTTCTGATTGTAGTATACATATACTAAGACATTGACAGAAATTTTTGTGATAGCATGGAAAAGAAAGAAAATGGACCTTCAAATTTGCAGCTAAGGGAATTAATGTTGGAGAATCTTTTCAAGATGGAGACTTTCCCCTTTAAAGAAAACGGTCATGTTGCCCCCCTCCCCCTCCTTCAAGGAAAAAAGAAAGAAAAAGGTAGAAAGGAAGAAGAGAAAAGGTCATGTAATTGGATAAACTAGAAAGAAAATTGGGTTAAAGGTCTATTGGAATCAAGAGTAAATCCTCCGATAGTGTGGCCTAGTTATATTCTTGTCCCTCTATCATTATTATGTTTTTGGCATTTGTTTCCAGTGGGTTTTGAAGTTTATTTCCATTACCGTTTTCTTTTGGGTTTCGGATTATGAAGAGATGTTTCGTTTTTCCTGGATCTCCTTCATAGGTGTTATGTCTAACAGAACTTCACCGTTTCACAGGTCCTGGGAAATGCAAAAGGTGCTGTAGCTGTTGTTGTCTCAATCTTAATATTCAAGAATCCAGTGTCAGTTATAGGGATGCTTGGCTACACACTCACAGTTTTCGGAGTAATACTCTATAGTGAAGCAAAGAAACGTAGCAAGTGAAATACGAACCTGGAAAAACATCAACCACGACTTTAATATCAATTGATGCAAGGAAAGATTCAATCTTCAGGATGCAAGTGGTGTCATGCGCTTGCAGTTGGTATCTAGGAATTTTTCCCTCTATTATTTTTTGCCAGGTAACATGGGAAACAGGATTCGATCTGTACCCAGGAAGAGCCAGAGTAGCCTGAATAGATCCGTAATAAGTGACTTGATTTGTCTATACATTCTTCCCACCATAGGGTTAAGAATGAAAGATCTTTTATCTTTATTCTTTGAGGAAACTGTTGACTAAGACTACATTATATGTTACTGTAGTTATCATGATGATTTATAAATTGAAAGGAACCGAAATTTAGAAATATGTAAATCGTTTCTCCTTTGATGTAGAAAAAGAAATGATTTTTGAGCTAATATTATATTATGTTTCTGCCACTATTTTGAAAGGACTATGTTTGCCTAGTGATTATAGTTATCTGAAAGTATGTATAGCTCTTACTTTGGTGCCTATAATTGAGCATGATTCCAACTTGTTTATGCCTTTCTTCAATAAGCATTTCAGAAAATAACCAACTGAGATTTGTAATTCCAACAAGAGCAACAACTGCAGAAATTTGAAATGGTCAGCCACTCCACATTTTGCCTGTTTCTAAAGAACCCATCTTCGCATCCCCCAAGTACTAAAATTGGTAAAAGAATTTTTATTATGATGAATCCCCTAATTACTAAAAAATGGAATGGATACATAGAATTCATATAATTGATCCCAAATAATTTGGATGCAAGGAAGTTGATTGATTGATATTGAAACTGAGATTAGGTTACTGAATAAATATCTGATAAGCATTTACACCTAACTAGTCAATTTCGCCAAACATAATTTAACCTTTGGTCTGGCCTTAGGCTTTATTTTTCATTTGACCATAAGTTTGTATGAGCTCAATCTCTGCTGTAGGCTTAACTTCAACAAGAGGTTTGCTGCTCAGCATCTTTGGTTTGTCACTTGCTCTGCTAGAGAGTTGCCTTTGTGAAGGAGTTCATCTACTACAGTGCAGAACTCAAGCTTACATGCTGCTCCTGTATTTCGAATTTTCTACTATTTGTTATGTTTAAGGTTTAGTTAGCTCGGAGGTTTTTTTTTTTTTTTTTTTTTTTTTGTTAGAGAATCTAAAACTTCAATTATTAAATTGATACGCAATCTAAATTGTGCAACATGATAACAAGGATTCATGAAGCCGATCACAACTAGCTTGAGATTGAGGTGCAGTTTGTGTATGTTATATTTTTGCACTGAGAATAGGTTGGCTTTTAGCATTCATACTCTAAAACTCTTCCATTTTTTGACCGTCTGTTGTAATCTTTTCAAGTACTGGTTTTCATTTATCTATTTTTAAGGAGAAAAAATTGCTAAAAGAACATGCCACTAAACCTAAGGAAAGACGTGACATCTTGTAAAGCAAAGTTTAATAACATATCTAGAAATATCCCAATTTGCTAAAACGTAGGCAGAAAATACAGATGGAGGAATAGCATATAAGGGCTTTCAGACATCCATCGTCAGCTTTTCACGGTGACAATGTCATCGTTGGTTCAAACATTTCCATCCTAATCCCATGCCACCTTTTCCCTTTTTTTTGTATTTGGTTTTTGGTTTTCTTATTCAAAATGCTCCTGATGAACATTTATGTAAAAGACATAATATCATACATGTATTTATTTTTGGTGCAAACACCGACTGTAAATTCATATCCAATGGAGCTGCCTTTGTGACAGGAAAGGGCGCATCAGCACCTAAGCAGAAGACAAATATAAGTAGAGCAACAGAAGTAACAACACTGTTATGTATCACACAATTAGCTCCTGCCAAAGATCATTTGATGGGGGCAGGAATTTCAACATCCAAAAGTTAAATGATACAATAAATCAGGACAACAGCCTTCACGATGGTCGAACATATATCAACCAGTAACCCAAAATGATGAGGTTACCAGCTAATGAACAACGAAAGCGCAAGAAACACACTCAACAAATATCAAGTCCATGTGAATGGATACAGTAGTTGACTGAAACATGGAGTTTAAGAATCTGGAACGGTTGCAGCTGGACGTTTCATCGAGGCAGACTTGATCAAATGATTGTAGCTGCCTTTCTCCTTGAAAAGCTGGGAAAAATGAGGTTTGCAGTATAAAATCCCATTTAGGGCGGCATAATTCGAAGGAGATAAAGAGCATCCACCATGAGAGCACTTGAAACATGTCTTATGATAACTTTGGTTCTCCACTGTCACCTAAAAAAATGCAACCAACACATGCATCAATCTCAGAAACTAAACTGTTGCAATAGTAAAGCTTGTGTTTACTGCTCCAATTTTGATCTAAAAAAGAAAGGCAATTGTCGAAACTTCCCAGGTAGAAAAGAAAAAGTAACAACCTAGAGTAAATGTTGGATAACCCCTCCATGTTTCAATGCTAGAAACAGTACTCAGTAGAGCAGGTCAATTGTTGCATGGAAATTAATATTTATATTTTCCTTCTCAAATAAATTTAAAATGAGGAGAGTAATGCTAAACTCAGAATCTGTGGTCTAGAAGTAGGTCACCAATGTATTGTTCACTTACATATAACTTCCAGCATCAAAGATGATGATATTCAGAAATCATCTCCAAGCCGCCAAGAAAATAAACCATAAATCAAGAGAAATAATTACTTGCTGGACAAGAGAATGTATGGAAGCATTAGACAGCTCATCTGCTTTTCTTGCGTCATACCGCATTCTGATCGAAAGACTAGCTCTTCATACAAATTAAATTTCTTAGCTGCATTACAACTTCAAAGGTGGATATTCATCATTGTGTAGCAACTGAGAGTCTGAGAACTACCTAAGAAATATGGAAGCAATATAACATGTGATTCTGCCTCATAATTTCAGAGTTGGCATCCACTAGAATGTGCAAAAATGGAAAAGATTGGTAGAGTACTAGATGACTGGAGGAGGGAGAGTAAGATGCAAAATGCTCAAACTCACCAATTTGCACAGCAAGTCAAGTTTTAACTACTATCACGGCCGAACTATTAACAGTCAACTAGCGACTAAATAAGAATAGATCTTTGTAAACCAAAGAGTGGTCTCAGCATACAAATTCCAGAGGTGGCGGATACCATGCACAACATCAAAAGGAAACACTGGAGACTCTTTAAGAAGAAGAGCATGGAAGCGATATATGGAGCGGGAATCTATCAAATATGGCAAGCACGAAACCGTAAACATTTTAGAGGACATAGTGTAAATAATAGTTTTGTTTTATAGCAAATACAAAGTGTAATAAGGGAGACAATTGATATGTTGAAGGAAACTAAGGAAGCGAGGAAAACTAGATTTCTAATTGATGGGATATGTAGCTAGTAGTTGTGTTTTTTTAGAGAGGTTTCGAGGCTCAATTACTGGTTATATAACAGTAGTGAGTGCTCTTTCTGTGTAAATTGATGGTTGGTTTTCTGGTAATATATTCACATCAAAAAAATAAAAAATAAAAAATAGATCTTTGTCGACTTCAGTTGTTATGCTAACGTTATACCATTTGTAAGATCAATCCAATCTTGTTAACCAATAAATGTGGCGTAAATGACAAGTGAAGCTTGCTCAGTTGGTAAAGCACCTCCACCCATTTAAAAGTAAAAGGTTGCCCTGCTCTCTAAATGAACATTGCTTGTGCACTTTCACATTGGAAAGCTACTAAGACGCTAATTGTGATTTCACGCGCCACTGAAAATCAGTAACGTTTTGACAATGCTAAATCCACAGCAGGAAATTGATGACATCATTGCCACAGACAAGCAACTTATTGATGCATCAAATGAGCAACCACCTTTTCCCAATTGAAGTTCCAGAATAGGAACTTACAGCAAAAAGAAGAATGCAATAGTTTGCTTTTCAACAGAAACATCATGGCTAGGGAAAAATTGAGGAGCCATTTTTTACCTTCTCAAGCGGGTAAGCTGTTTTACCACAAGTTGCACATTTTTCCTGCGTACCAGAAAACATGCCAGCAGCTTTACTAGGCGACCTTGTCTGCATAACAAAACAAGAAAGGAGAGAGTATGAGGCATGGTTTGTTCTTTTTCAGTTTATTAATTTTGTACACAAGTAGATGCAAAGAAAATTTACCAGCTCGGGAGTTAACTTCTCAGCTGACTTCGCAGCTGTGAAAGTAAAATACGTTCGATATTATAAATAAAGCAGATCAGTTATAAAACTGGACAAAGAACTTAACGAACAAGAATATATAGACCTACGTGACTGAAAGTTCTTATTGAAGTTGCCCGACTCCTTAAAAAGCTGCTCGAAATGGGGCTTGCAATACAGAACACCTTCCATTGAGGAGAAATTGCTCAGCTAACAAAAAGTTCAAAAATACATAACATCAGTCAATCGAGTCTAAACACCATTATCCTTTTCATATCGAGTTATTCAAATCTTTATCTTATTCTTTTCGGATATGTTTAAACTATTCAAATCTTGGGTACAGTTTCCTCAATGCTTGACCTCGTCCAATTGTCGATGCTCAAAGTACAACTACCAATGCAGTAAGATCCAGCATGGAGATATTTTTCTTTTTTAGGATAGTATTTGTGAAGCAAGACGAGTTTACTCTTTTTCCAATTTCACAACTTTAAGACTAATACTTTATGCACAAAAAGCAAACAACATAAAGTGAAAACCAGATTGCAGTTTATATAAGCATAGGAAAAGCACCTTAAGCGTTCCTTTGCAATGGCTGCATTTGAAGCAAGACTTGTGATAATTAACCCCATCAGCTGACAACAGCTCCACCGGGTAAACTGTCTTTTCACAGGCCTTGCATTTCTGTTGTGTCCCAATAAAAGACATACTTCTTCTAATGACAAATAAAACTCTAGATCTTCCTTTTTCCCACTATGTAGATGCAAAAAAGACTCAGTCTTTCAGATATTTGCAATCAATTTCAAGAATATACGCCGATCTGATGTAAAAACAGATTGGGTATCAGTAATTTACCATCAAATCGCCTAGCACATTTTTTTCTTAAAGCTTTTAGAAAAAGTTAGTAAAGTCAAAATACATACCTTGAAGTTGTTGATCTACAAGCCTGTCACAAAAAAATTGATGTGATGATCAAAGTCAAGTTGATAAAGTGAAGGAGAAATGGGGAGGATTTTAAAATTCTGGGTTCATATGAAATAAGAAAGTCTTTGACATATATTTATGTGGGAGGGGGGAGGGGCGAGGGTGGGTGGATTGGAATTTGGAGCCAGAGCAGAGGCAACGAAGTGGATGATGATGATGAGGGGCAATTGGAAGGCATAAAAGGACACAAATATCTTTTGCTGGAATATGTAAAAATTGGTTCCATGTTTTTGACTCGCTTCTTTACCGTCTTAATGAAATTGACCACTTTTCAGTGCTAAATCAGTGATTATATTTAGACTAGTATTAACAAATGTAGCTCAAAGTAACAATATAAAAAGATAAATAATAGAATAAGAGAAGAAAGAATAATTTTTTTATCTCATTGAGTGTTATCACATTTCATGTCTCTATTTATAGTATTATATAGAATGTTACAAAATGATTGTCTTAAACGTAATATTAACAATTGAGATCATGGGGAAGATCGTGGGAGGGATTATGGAGGTGTGAGATTTACAATCATAATAGTGATGAGTAGTGAGAGGTTATTTACATCGTGGGTGAAAGTAGTGGAAGTAGTGGACATCCACAATTACTATAGGTTTTATAATACTCTCCCTTGGATGTACAAAAATAAATAATATGCCTCGTTAAAAGTTTATTAAGAAAAAACCATGTGAAAAAAATCTTAGTGAAGGAAAAAGAGTACACATATCTGTAATACGTTTTATTTGTTGTCTCGTTAAAAACCTTATGAGTACAACGCGTATCTTACTCCCCTCATAAAAACATCACTTTATTTCTCAAAGACGGCACATTCCAATCTTTTGTCTCAACTTCTAAAATGTTGAAGCTGGTAATGCCTTAGTGAACACATCAGCCAAATTTTTACATGAACGAATCTGTCGAACATTAATTTCACCATTTTGTTGAACATCATGCGTAAAAAAGAACTTTGGTGAAATGTGTGTTGTCTTGTCCCTTTGATGTATACTCCTTTTAGTAGAGCAATGCAAGCAACATTGTATTCATATAGTATAGTTGGATTATCTTTTTTCATAAGAAAACTACACATTTCCTAAATATGTTGAGCCATTGATATCAACCAAACACATTCCAGGGACTAGCTTCATGAATGGCTATTATCTCAATATGATTTGAAGATGTGGCATCAATTGTTTGTTTCATTGAGCACCATGATATAAATGTACCTCCATATGTAAACAAATAGTCTGTTTGAGATCAGACAAATAATCTGCATCGGCATAGACAATCATTTCTGACTTGAATTCATTAGAATAAAACAACCCCATATCTATAGTTCCTCGAAGATATCTAAATATATGTTTAACACCATTTCAATGTCTTTTTGTTGGGGAGGAACTGAATATTGCTAATAAGCTTACTGCAAAAGCAACAGTTGGCCAGGTATTGTTAGCAAGATACATCAGTACCCCAATTGCACTAAGATATGGAGTTTCATCACCAACGAGTTCTTCGTCATTTTCTTGAGGCCGAAATGGAACTTTATTTATGTCAAGCGATCTCACAATCATTGGGGTACTCAATAAATGTGCATTTTCCATGTAAAATCGCTTTATAACCTTTTCAGTGTATGTTGATTGATGGACAAAAATTCCATTTGTTACATGCTCAATTTGTAGGCCAAGATAAAATTTTGTCTTACCAAGATCTTTCATTTCAAATTCTTTCTTCAAACACTCTACAGCTTTTGGAAGCTCTTTAGAAGTGTCAATGATATTCAAGTCATCGACATACACAGCTATGGTGACAAATTCAGATCTAAACCTCTTATCAAAATCATAGGGGCAAATGGGGTTATTTTTGTACCCTTCCTTTAGCAAATACTCGCTAAGGCGATTATACCACACCCTCCCTGATTGCTTCAATCTGTACAAGGATTTCTGAAGCTTTATTGAACAAGTTTCCCTTGAACTTTTATGTGCTTCAGGAACTTTAAATTCTTCAGGGATTTTCATAAAAATCTCATTGTCTAGTGAGCCATACAAGTAGGTTGTGACAATATCCATCAACTGCATATCAAGCATTTTATGGACTACCAGATTTATTAGATACCAGAAGGTAATTGCATCTACCACAGGAGAATATGTCTCCATATAATTAATGTTGGGCCTTTGCAAAAACCCTTGTGCCACAAGTCGTGCTTTATATCTTACTACTTTACCTTTCTAATTTTGTTGTCGCACAAAAACTCATTTGTACCCCACTAGCTTGGCACCTTCAAGCATTTGGACTATTGGTCCGAAAACTTTACGTTTTTCGAGTGAAGCCAATTACGCTTGAATTGCATTTTTTCATTTTGGCCAATCATTTCTCTATCTACATTCATTGATAGATTTTGGCTCAAAATCCTTATCTTGTTGTATTACTTCAACTACAACGGTATATGCAAAATTATTGTCAACAGGAACATTATTTCGGTTATACCTCTTTCCGGTAAAGACATAACTTATTGAGATCTCTTCATTTTTATCATTTCCAGGTACTAGAACCTCTTGTGAGGTCTTATCAATTATTATGTCTTTATGCTCCTCTTGATCAATCGTCTCCATATTATGTTCAACTTGATCCTTTGCTCCTTTCCTTTTTCGGGAATTTTTATCCTTCGGACTGATTGGTCTACCACGTTTAAGGCGTGGCCGAGACTCATTTGCATTATTATACTGTCTAACTGGGACATCAACTCGAATTGGAGCATTTACAGCTAGAATATGCGATTTAGTAACCCATGGAAGGTTAGTAAATGCATCTGCAATTGATTTTCAACATTTTTCATATAAGTGATCTTTTGAACTTCTTGTCCACATTGATGCTATGACGATCCTGCCAGTCGTCTCATGAGTTACCACTCTGTTTCCCCTATTTATGTTTCTATATGCTTTTTTATCTGTGTTTTGTGGTATTGGGTTGGTCGGATCGAATCCGGAATGATTTTGGTAAGGTTTGAGACACTTAGTCTCTTTTGAGGAAGCTTAACTTGGAAAAGTCAACCGAATATTGACTTATGTGTTAGAGGGCTCGGATGTGAGTTCCGGTGGTTTGGTTAGCTTTGAGAGGTAATTTGGGACTTAGGAGTGTGATCGGAATGGGTTTTGGAGGTTTGGAGTAGATTTAGGCTTGAATTGGCGAAGTTAATATTTTGACGATTTTCGGTTGGTAGGCAAGATTTTGATATAAAGGTAGGAATAGAATTTCAAGAGTTGCAGTAGGTTTGTTATGTTATTTGGGATGTGTGTGCAAAATTTCAGGTCATTCAGACGTGGTTTGGTTGGGTTTTTTATCAAAAGCGGAATTTGGGAGATTTTAGAAACTTAGGCTTGAATCCGATGTGTTTTGGTTGATTTGATGTTGTTTGAGGTGTTTCAATGATTGAAACAAGTTTGAATAAGGTATTAGTATGTGTTCGTGCCTTTGGTTGAGGTCCCGGGGCCTCGGGTGAGTTTCGGGCGGTCAATCGGATCATTTTGAAGTTAAGGAAGTTGCAAATTTTTAGTTCCAGCAGTTGCAGACATATTGGTCTTCGCGTTCGCGAGAGGATCCTCGCGTTCGCGAAGAGCCAGTTATGAGTGGTGGAAATTTAGCCTTCGCGTTCGCGAGGCAGGTGATGCATTCGCGAAGGGCTGCGAGATTGTGCTTCACGATCGCGAAGGATGTCCCGCGATCGCGATGAAGCAATAAAGACCTCGGCATAAGGTTTAAAAGGTCGTCTTGTCCGCGAAGGATGGGTTCATTTCTTCCATTGTTGGTCGTTTTTAGAGCTATTTGAAGGATATTGAAGAGGGATTCAAGGGGAATCACTTTGAGGTAAGATTCTTGGACTTAAAACTCGATTATTATGTGAATTCCACCTAGTAAATAATGAAAATTAAGCCAAAAGGTGAATAACTAGGGCTTGGAAATTTAGACTTATGATTGGGGATTTGAAGGACCATTTGGGATCGAATTTGAGAACTTTTGATGTATATGAAATCGTGAGAAGATAAGGAATCTATTGGTGCAAAAATTTCTAAATTTCGAGACGTGGGCCCGAGGGTCGGGTTTTGGTATTTTCAGGATTTATGCCCTTTATTGATTATTTTCACTTAGGCTTTGTTCCCTTGGCATAATTTTGGATAGATTCGACGCGCGTGGAAGCCGATTTGAGGGGCAAAGGCATCGCAAGCTAGAGATTTGACAGGTTTGAGGTGAGTAATGATTGTAAATGATGTTATGAGGGTTTGAAATCCCGGATTGCACATCGTAGTGCTATATTGAGGTGAGGCACACACTTGATGACAAGCGTGGGGTCGTGCACTATTGGGAATTGTGACTTGGTCCGTCCCGATTGATGATTTGATTGAAAACTATTTGCTATCATCATTATTTGGGTTGATTGCCATATTTGGGCTGATTGCCAGCTATTTGAACCCTTCAGGGACTTTTATTAATATTTCCTCACTGTTTTGACTTTATACTTGAACTCAATCATGATATTTTCCATTATTTTTATACTCAGCCATGTTTATTTAGTTTTAATACTTAAATGTATTTTAAATGATGTTTGGGCTGAGAAACACTGTTTTACTATTGCTCGAGGGGCTTGTGAGAATTTTTGACTGAGTAAGGCTGAGGGCCTATATTTTGAGGAAACACGGATATTGATTAGAGGCCGAGGGCCTAAGATATGTACGCCAAGAGGTAGCATGATTGATATTGATATGAGGCCGAGAGCCTGTTTATGGTGCCACGAGGTGGCTAGATATTGCGCTTGGGCCATAAGGAACCCCTCCAGGAGACTGCACACCCCCAGTGAGCACAGGTACCCATTGTGATGTGAGATTGAGCCCGAGAGGCTGATATTGTTCTGAGATGTTGCCCGAGGGGTGGATTATTGATACTGTGCCCGAGGGCCGAACCTTTAGGTGGTTACTTTTCCTTAATTGCCTATCACTTATCTGTTAAACTGTTGAAAAATATCTTTTCATGAAATTACATTCGAGTTAAGGGATTTTTACTTGTCTTTTCACTGATTTACTATTTTTAAATGATTTTACCGCTTCATTATAGAATGCTTTGAGCCTTACATGATTACTTGCTTTCAGTCGTTATTTACATTTGTTACTCACTGAGTTGGAGTGCTCACTTTACTCCCTGCACCCTGTGTGCAGATTCAGGCGTATTTGGTCCCGCTCCCGAGTGCTGATCATTGCCAGCTTCGGGTGGATCCGAGGAGTCTTTAGGTAGCTGTTGGCATTCGCAGCCTAGAGTTCCTCCCTATCTCTTTCCTTCTATATTCTTAGTTCAGTACTAAACTCTGTAGTTACATTTGAGTATTCAGTATTGTTAGATGACCGTGACTTGTAACCCTGATTAGGGTTGTGTTGGGTTATACTTCCGCACTTTATTAATATTATCGGCAATTAGTACTATTAAATCATGTTTTAGACTGTTTTATGTTGTTTAACTGTTTTAAAAAGTGAATTGGGTTTAATTGGCTGCCTTGTCCTCACGAGAGGCACCATCATGACCTAGTTTGAGTTTAGGATTGTGACAAGTTGGTATCAGAGCCTAGGTTACATAGGTCTCACAAGTCATGAGCAGGTTTAGTAGAGTCTCGCAGATCTGTATTCAGTGACTAATCATGAACTCGTGTAATCTCTGTGATAGCAAGTCTAGTCTCAAGTAGTAATGTAAAACGGAGAAATTTAATAGGCTAGAGACTACTCAAATAGTACAATTATAGCATGATATGAACCTAAGCCTATCCGGACAATAACCTAAATTTAGCTACGTACGGGCTCTCATCACCTCACGCATACGTAGCCCCCACAACAAGTAGCACACATCAATTTACAACACCTAGGGGTAATTTCCCCTTCACAGGATTAGACAAGAGACTTACCTCGCTCCGAAGTTCCATAACCGGCTCCAACGCCACACTAACCCTACAAATCGATGCTCCACGCTCCAAAACTAGTCAAACAATGTGCAAACCAATAAAAATATATTCTAACACTCATAACAATTCGATTTATAATAATTTTCAACTCCGTTCAAAAAGTCAATAAAATTACCCTCGGGCCCATGTGTCCAGGTTCTAAAAATTTTCGAAGATAAACTTTACCAATAACCTCATGAACTCAAATATATATTTATTCTCAATTCCATGTCCAAATTAGTGGTCAAAATTCAAAAATACCAAATTTCTAGGTTTACCAACAAAAATTCCAATTTCTACAAATTTCCATGCTTAAATCAGTATATAAATCATGTATTTAACTCACAAGGTGAAGAAAGCACTTACCCCATAATAGTTGATGAAGATGGCACTCCAAATTGCTCCAAAATCAGCTCTCATAGACGAAAGAAAATGGAATTGAGCCAAACCCTTTGTTTTAAAGAGGACATTGCCCAGCCCGTCCTTCGCACATGCGGTCCAATAGCCGCTTCTGCGGTTCAGCACCTGCCAAAAATCCATCGCAGGTGTGGCTCTAACTCAACCTAGCAGCCTCCGCTTTTGCGGTCAAATAAGCGCTTTTGTTCTTCCGCTTGTACAATCTCCCCTACGCATCTGCGCCTTCGCAGATGTGGACATTCCCTCGCACTTGCACTCCTGCCCAGCTCGCCCAGCATCGCTTTTGCGACCCTCCTGGCCGTTTTTGCCGCCCACACCAGATGACAACAGCTCCAACATTTCTTCCAAGTCCAAACTCGATCCGTTGACTATCCGAAATCTGTCAGAGGCCCTCGAGACCTCAACCAATTATAACAACACGTCCCAAAATACATTATGAACTTAATCGAGCACTCAAATCACATCAAACAACATCAAAATCACGAATCGCAACCCAATTCAAGATTAAGAAACTTTAGAACTTCAAACTTCTACTTTTGATGCCGAAATCTATCAAATCACGTCCGATTGACCTCAAATTTGCACACAAGTCACATTCAAAATTACAGACCAATTCTAACTTTCGGAATCGAAATTCAATCCCGATATCAAAAAGTTCACTCCCGATCAAACTTCGTAATAGCCTTTTAGTTTCTAACTTTCGCCAAATGACCCCGAAATGACCGACGGACCTCTAAATTCACTTCCGGACGCACTCCTAAGATCAGAATCACCATATGGAGCTATTCCCAAACTCGAAATTCCAAACGTACATCAATAATATTGAAATGCACTTCAACCCAAATTTATGAAATTCTTCCAAAATGCCAACTTCCACAATAGGTGCCGAAACGCTCCTGTGTCATCTAAAATCCGACTCGGACATATGCCCAAGTCCAAAATCATCATACCTGTTGGAACCTTCCCAATCCTGATTCCGAGGTCGTTTGCTCAAAATAAACCTTAGTCAGATTATTCCAACTTAAAGCTTCCGAAATGAGAATTTTTCTTTCCAAATCAACTTTGAAATTCCTGAAATTCAATTCTGACCGGGCGTACAAGTCATAATACCTGAAGTAAAATTATTCATGATCTCGAATCGCCGAATGACGCGCTAGGGCTCAAAACGACTGGTCGGGCCGATACAGGGATGGACCAACCAGTCATACCAAATGATAAAAATATTAGAATTGTTTACTATTACATGTGTTCAACACAACCCAGAAAAAAATACGGGTAATTTTTCATGCACACATCCCCCCCCCCCCCCCCCCCCCC
>MU728098.1:0-20007 GCA_026770625.1 Nicotiana glauca | reverse complement strand
CCCCCCCCGCTTTTATTGTAAAAATATAAAGGTATTCAACCTTTCCTTCGGCAGAGGTCTCAACATGGTAGCCATTTTGGCGAATAGCTTTGAAACTCAACAGGTTAATTTGAGACTTACTACAATATAATGCATTATTAATAGTTAATATCGCTCCTCCAGATAGTAATAAGGCCGCTCTTTCATAGCCCTCAATTAATTTTGTACTACCAGATATTATATTAACATAGGCCTTTTTCATAACCAAATAAGAGAAAATTTTCTTTTCTCTTAATATTGTGTGAGTTGTAGCACTATCCAAAAGGCTTAAATCTTCATTACTCATCTTGGATCCAATTGAAGACTGGAGAATTTTATTTTTTTCATAAAAAATAAAAATACACCATGAGAAATACGAAAAAACTAACAACACCAACAATAATATAAGACAACTTAAGTACTACTTGAAAATAAAAATAACTTTAGAACGAGACAAATACTAAATAAAAATAATAACATAACTGCATTCCCAGTAATATGATCAGACTTTAGTCTTGATCCCCTAAGAAGTCTTCAACTTCCAAATGAGTAAGATCATCGGGGCTTTCAAAATCATCATCATTCAAAGCAAGATTTGTTTCGGCGTTATCATTATTTTTGTCTGAAGGTCATCCCTTAAAATTATTTTTGAAGGTCAAATGAGACTCCACTAGGGCATTAGCAGAAGATGCTCCAACATTATTTGCCATTCTTTTGATGGAATTTTGATAAAGCCTAGCAAAATGCTCAGGTGCACGACATTCAATTTTTCAATGACCATTCATGCAACAACGGCGTGTTACCGTTTTTGCCTCTTGAATGATTGCTTTGAGAACCCATATTGTTCTCTCGTTTACCATGACTACCACAATGACGATTATTATATTGTCTCTTGCCATTGCCATACCTACGTACATTTATATGACCATGGTAATTATTATGTCTTTCTCCATCCTTATCACGTCTTGCTGCCATATTCGCTTCAGGAATCGGAGCTGACCCTGTGGGACATACTTCATGATTTTTAAGCAAAAGGGTATTATGTTGCTCAACCACCAGAAGACATAAGATTAATTTAGAGTACTTTTAAAACCCATTTCACGGTATTGCTGCTGTAATACCATATTTGACATGAAAAGTCGTAAGAGTCTTTTACAACAAATCCCCATCATTCATAACATTTTGAGCCATTGGCAATGTATCTCATGTTAACTAAAGTCTAAAATTCTATTTTATTTTGGAACTGAAAAAACATTTTGATTTGATTTTTTTTTTTAATAAAAACGAACATTCACTATATCCACCAGAAACTTTACTAATCCGTTCTTCAAGGCAACTTCTACTTAGCGTATTTTAAACGGAAAAGGTCCAAATATGCCCGTAAACTATTTGAAATAAGAAAAATATGTCCGTCGTTAATAGTTTGGCCCAAATATGTCCAAATCGTTTAATAATTGTGCAAATTTATCCCTTTTTAACGGAAATAGTATTTTTTAATTAATTAAAATCAAAATATTTTTTTTTCTAAAGCAATTTTTCTAACAGTTTTTTTTACTAAAAACTGAAGAAAAAAATGGAATATTTTTTTCCAGTTTTTACAAAAGAACTGAAAAATATTTTCTAAAATAATATTTTTGTAAAAACAGAAATAAAATCTAAAAAGCAATTTTCTAAAGCAATATTTTTGCAAAAACTGTAAAAAAAAAACTGAATTTATTTTTACTAAAAATGAAAAAACGAAAAAAAATTGCTTTAAAAAATTGAAAAATTATTTTCAAAAACAATGTTTTTGTAAAAACAGAAATAAAATCTAAAAAGCAAATTTCTAAAGCAATAATTTTGTAAAAACTGAAAACAACAACAACAACCCAGTATAATCCCACTTAGTGGGGTTTGGGGAGGGTAGTGTGTAAGCAGACCTTACCCCTATCCTGGGGTAGAGAGGCTGAAAAACTGAACTGAATTTATTTTTACTAAAAACTGAAAAAACGAAAAGAAAAAATTGCTTTTAAAAAAACTGAAAAAATATTTTCTAAAACAATAATTTTTGTAAAATCTAGAAAAAAAAATTGAAAAGCAATTTTCTAAAGCGGTAAAAACTGAAAAAAAAACTGAATGTTTTTAAACTAAAAACTGATAAAAAGAAAATATTTGTTTTATCCATTTTTTACAAAAAATATTGCTTTAGAAAATTGCTTTTCAATTTTTTTTTAGTTTTTACAAAAACAATTGTTTTAGAAGTTATTTTTCAGTTTTTTAAAAGCGATATTTTTCTGAAAACTGGAAAAAAATATTTTGATTTTAATTAATTAAAAAAAGAAAAGAAAAAATATTGTTTCGTTAAAAGGGGCAAATTTGTACAACTATTGGACGATTTAGGCATATTTGGGACAAATTATTAACGACGGACATATTTATCCTATTTCAAATAATTCACGGACATATTTGGACCTTTACCGTATTTTAAAACATAAAACAATCAATAGGCAATTGATATTTAAAAAGATTAGAGGAGAGAGAGTGTGTATTTTGTCCAGAAGGAAGAGAGGGTTCAGCAGTTGTTGCAAGAGAGTGACAGTTGGATTTGAGAGGGGAGAGAACCACGAGACAAAATATACAAGGACGAGGTGCCACAACCATTGGTGATCCACATTGACATTATATTGAACATGCATATTTTACCCAACACTTATAATAAATAAATTATCTATGCATGTCGATGATGTAGTTGAAGTTTTCCTTTATTTCTAGTTAGAGTAGTTGAGAGTTCAATAATTGATATATGCCTTTGCCCTGATGTCTTTCGTATCTTCACTTGCTCGTTAGAAAAAGTTTCTAAATTATCATTAAACTTGGCATTTGAAAAATATAATAAATTTATTTCGAAGGATGCTATATTAGTTTATCATTTATTTAAACTGTAAATGGGTCAAAACAATAAATTAATAATACTATCTCCGTTCCAATTAACATAACATCATTGTATGGAGCTTAAAATGTTAATGACTCGTATATTACACTTACAAGTAGTTAAGCAAAAAGTAGCTCGTTTGGTACGGGGATAAGAGAAAATTCATCCCGGAATTAAATTTGAGATGAGTTTATCCTATGTTTGGTAGGGATAAAATCATAGTATAACTAATCCCAGGAATGTAGTGCTTTTTAATCCTTATGGGAGAGTGGAATAACTAATCCCGAAAGGCGCGGATTTACATGGACCCAAGCGGTGTCAAGACCACCGCTTCGTCGAATTTTTTACTATTTATAAAATAATAAGTAAAAATGAAATACAAGATAAAAGCATTAAAAGTGACACCACTTGCAACAAAACAACTCAGTATTTTAGTAGTTGACAACTTCATATTTGTTGTGAAAGGTCTTGGGTTTAAACTCTCTTTGCTCCACAAAATATTTTTGGGAGTTTTACGTAACTGCAGCTGGTTTCATAAAATATTCCATAGTCTACAAATATTAATTGAATTACATATTATACAACCTGAATATAGTAAAAGTATAAAATGATATACCCTATAAAATATGGTAGTTCCCTATAAAAAAGGAAACCGATTCTGAAACATATCTTCAACCTATCCCTAAATATTCTCAATTAAAATAAAGATACATAATTGTCCAAATCCAATGCAGATCTCCATTCTTTCAACGAACTTTTCCGATAAGTCATTTTGATAAGTTTTCTCTTTCTTTAGCCTCCTTTTCATTTTTTTTTTACTTTTTACTTTTTTTATGACTAATAAAATTGTTGGAATTATTTGTGTTTTAATTATTTTAAAATTGCTTGAACATACGTATTAGTAGCTATTATTCGCGCTTTTGAAAGCCAGTCTTGTGAATTTTCAATTCTACGTCTTTTTTACTAACATAAGGTATATATATAATTTTTATATATTAAGTATAGTTTTCATGTATAGTATGTGTGACATATTTTGTATATATATGTGGTAGATTAACGATATATACTAGTACATTTAATTATATATCTATATTTCTACATGTTGCTTTGACGTTTGGATTTGGCATTTACCCAATTGTGTGTGTAAATAATATGTGATACGTTTTATTTATATACGTATATTATATCACATAAATATATATATATATATATAGTATACGATGTACAATAGTATATGTAATAGTTAACACAATCTTAAAAAATTAATTAAATTTTCAAATTTTGCTATTGAAAACGGCAAAATAACTGACATGCTGTTCTGTAAAAAATCAAAAGAAAGAAAGTAGAATTTTCAATTAAATCCTCTTTTTCTCTTTATTTTTGCCATGTTTTTTCATGTTTCTACTTCTCTTTTGCCTTCTAGTTCGAGGTATTCCTCTTCCTCTTGATTGTTCTTCTTGATTTTGCTCTTCTTTTGATTGTTTTTGTGAAAAGATGGCGGCTTGAGAAATTATGGTGGAAATGACGCAGATGATCTAGTGCAGTCTTTTTATGTATTTTGACCTACACATAATATATGAGACGAAAAAATGGGGATACACGTGTGTGATATATAAGAATATCTTTTACTAAAGGAATTGAGAGAAAATTGATAGTGATAGATATTATAGGTGAGAGAGAATTAAAAATAGATATATTTTAAATGAGAGAGAATCTCAAGGGAGAGATTTTAGGATATGAAAAGTTGTACATAATTTAATTAAAAATGTAAGATTTTAAAATAAATTTGTACTAAAAGTAATTTTATAAAAGCAGTTGTAGGAAATATAAATAAGTATTTAAAAGGTTGTATTCTATGTAAATTCTTTTTTGACTGTTACGGGCCTCTTATTAGAAATAGTAATACCGCTTATAAAAAATTTTGCGTACGCCACTGAATTCCCAGATAACTAATCTTGGGATCAGGGGATGACTTGTTTCCCAACCAAGCGACTCCTGAAATAATAGTTAGAAACCAGTTGATAGTGAACACATCAATCAAGTTTGTCAAAGTTTTTTGAATTACTAAAATGAATAAAATCTAATAATTGGCATAACATAAAAACTTCTCTAATGTTCCAAATGAAAAGTGTTCGACTCAAAAATTATCATACACTTTATGAATACGAAATAATATATATGATTTACGGGCCAATCATAGCAAGTCGTAATAATCCATGAACCATGTAGAAGAAATAATAATAAACGCTCGAAATTAGAGTGAGAAGTATTGACAGCTTTTATTAATGATATTGATTTGGTCTGCCTCTCCATGAAGAGGTCCAGAACCTTACAATGATGTTGTATCTCTTCATGAGACGGATCTTTCTTGTCCGTTTTCTCTCTCTCTTTCTAGAGAATAGTGATCAAGAAGAAGCCCCCTTTTTGGGATTTCCTCTCTTGGTATTTATAGTTGTGAGCTTCATGAGCTGACAATCGGTGGCCGTGACCATATTGAGGTTTCGTCTTCAGGATAGCGAATGGGCCGTAGCCTTATTAATCAAATCAGGCAGGGGTTAAGTACTGTTAATTATGAGTGGTCGTACCACTTATTAATCTTGAATTAACCTAAAAGGTGATTAGCTTCGTCAGTTATCGTGGGGTCGAATTTTGACCCATACAAAAAGGTTGTCATATAGAAAGAGTAAACTACAAATAAACAACAAGAAAGAAACAAGAAATGCAGACTTGATGATTTGAACTCTATGGATAAAAAATTAGATTGCTAAGGTTAGGTAGAGATGTTTTTGTTGCACTAGTTTAATTTGTTTGAGCCCTATTGTGTACATTATTCTGCTAAAACACACAAATAAAACCAAAAGTCAATTACATAGTAGCATATGGGATTTACCTTAACAACCCTACGTATACCTTGTTGGAAAGACCAATTAATTATGGACCACTCACTTTCCCTTTAATCAACCACTAATTTAATGTACCAAATAAGATTAAAAGGTCTTAAAAGTTTCGCATAAAGCACACAGGATATAGAGGGTGTTTGGATGGGCTTAAAAACCAGCTTTTAAGCACTTTTTTATTTTTGGAGTGTTTGGCAACAAAAAAAACTGCTTAAAAAAAGCTAAAAAGTACTTAAAAAAGCCAAAAGCAACAAGTTGGCTGATCCCAACTTTTTTTATTTTGGCTTAAAAGCCATTTTAGTTTGACTAATAAAATTACTCTCTTGCCCTTATAAATTTTTATAATACCAAAATTACCCTCTTCTTTCCTCTTCATCTTCATTTTTATAATACCAAAGTTTTTATATTTTTATTTTTTTAATAAGAAAAAGTACTTACCACCACTTGTTTGCCAAATACTTCAACAGCTTTTTTTAAGTTTCAGCACTTTTATCCAAACATGTAACTGCTTATTTATAAAATAAGCTCCAGCACTTAAAAGCTACTTTTAAGCACTTGTGCTTAAAAGCCACTTTTTTAAAGCCAATCTAAACGGGCTCATAGAATATTAGATAGACAAGTCGATCTGCTTTTTACACATTGGTATGTTGAAGGCATCAACAAGGCAGACAATATGCGTAGCACGTCATTAATGTGTGGCTAACACAATGAATACAAGGATGCATATGCTTTTCCTGTAAACTAATTCCTTTTTTTGGGGGAATAATTGCACTTTAGGAAATTTTGATTTCTTGTCCTTGTGGTTATTTTGCTAAGTATATTTAACATTTAATTATTTAGAAATATATTTTTTGTCCGTTGTATTGGAAATATATCATATTTTGATTAATTTCGAAACAATATTATCCTCAAGTAGAAGAAACGATACATATTTAACATATAGGTAGTTACACAACAATAAATTTGTAAATTTTCGATAGATATTCTTGTTGAAAATTCATCGAATCAAGGATTTCAGAAGGCATGTAACATTTTATCTTTCGTTTAATTTGTAAAGATTAATAAGGGAGAGATCAAAATTGCAAAATTCAATATTGAAGGTTAAACATACTATGGCAATTAGCTAGGAAAAAAGACACTCTATGGGTCAAATGGGTTAACAATATCTACGTAAAGGATAGGACAAATATATGGGATCATCAACCACCGGTAGACTGTAGCTGGTATTGGAAGAAATTGAACACTCTCAAGCTTCTAATGGCAAGATGGTATCAAGGTGACAAATACATGCTGTCAAAATCATGAGAATATTCTATGTCTAAGAGCTATCAGCATATGTTGGGGGCTCTGCCTAAGATTAGGGAAGTAAGGCTAATATGGAGTAAAATAATGCTTCCTAAACAGAGATTTATGGTATGGTTGGCATGTCAAAATAAAATGCTAACCAAAGAAAGGATGCAAAAATTGCAGCTAAAGGTAGAAGATCACAAATGTTGCTTATGTGCGCAGGAACAGGTGGAATCTCAGACTCACCTTTTTGGACAATGCAAATGGATAACGGGTTACACCAAACTATATTAACTCATTATGGTTAATTAATTTAATTAGATGAGAATGTATGTAATTTATCATGGTTAAATGATTGAAGTTCATATGCAAGACACATGACAAATATCTATTGGTTTGGTGTAAATACCCGGTGCGAGTATGTTTTTACAGTAAAAAATGCGTTAAAACTCTGGATAATTTGTATCTAATTCAAACGGATCCCGTAGAGATTAGATGTATTATTTAATTGATACTTTTTTGGCTCAAAAGTTAAGTGTTACTTTGCAAGCTTAAAACAATCAAAAAGATGAAAAGGGTAAATCGTAACCAAATATAATAAACCTAGAGATATGAAATCAATATAGTTATGATAGATTGGATATTGAAAAATTAAGAACTTAAGAACAGTTGCTTGTCAAAGTTAAAAAGTAGAGAGAGATAGGAGAGAATGAGAGAGTTGTATTATTAGATAATAATACCAATGCCCTTTGCAATGGGGAGGCCCCTTTATATAAGAAGGGGCCTCCTTTAAAGTAATAATAAAAACATTGGAATGTAGTCGACGTCCTCTTAGCGAGAACGCCTAGCCGTGAGTGACGTCGTCTGCGCCCTCACGTCTAAACCATATCCCTGTTATAAGAGGTATACGAGGGAGGTCGTACCCTCTTGACGTAAAGACGTATAGGATCAAATTTGACCCCATACAGTTAGTTCCTTCGCTCGTTGGAGGCTTATACGGCAGACGTCTTCAATAGGCAAAAATATCGATCTCGTCCTTCGAAGAATTTTACCTTATTACGAGGGCGACGACGTGAACAGAAAGAGGGTAAGTACATGGCGTTGCCGATTCGTTGACACGTATTCTACTTTCTGAACTGACGTCATCGCCGGCATGCGTCATGATTATACCTGCTCCCGAGGTATTTCAGGAGGCGATTTGACGTTTTGGTTTCCCTCGCCCATTTTGAATCATGCCTCTTTGATTTCTGTGTATTTTAGCCCTATAAATAGGAGGAAGGTTTAATCTTTGCCATCTTTCGAACTTCTGAGATTTCTTACTCCCTTTTTTCATCTTCTTTGAAGAAAACCGATATTTCTTGCTCTAAACCCTTCTGTTTCTGTTGAAACCAGTCCCTTAGCCATTAGAACTTGTTTCATATAATCAATTATTATGGCAAAACACGGACAACACAATAGGAAAGGCCAAGATGATACCCCATCTAGGGTTCCACCATCTTCGGGTGGTGGGAAAAAGGCGCAAAAACCTCTCGTCCCTCTCAGTGTAGACAATGTTCTTCCCAAAGAGATTCATGCTCGAAGGGATTTCCAGACTAAAAGCCTGACTCCCCCGTGGGATCATACCGAGTTTCTACAACCGCATTTGGACGGTCTATGGGAGGCGTACCAAATCCCAGACCACGTGGTTATGAAGCCGGTCGGGACCAACTATATCAATGTACACCGGCCGGGATTTTGCACCTTTTATGAATACCCATTCCTGGTCGGGTACGGTCTTCTGGTTTATCCCCTGGTGGAGGAGCTTTGCCGCTTCTATGACGTATGCCCGGCTCAGCTTACTCCCTACACTTGGAAGGTGAGTTGCATTATGACCACCTATGCGACCAGGGCCGGACTCAGCATTTTGGTCCATCACTTGTTGCAGTTATTTAGCCCTGGCTATATGAGGGGCTCTATGCTGCAACTAAAGAGCCATGGCACAAGGGGCCTGGTCGTCAGGGTCAATGACAAGACCAATCGCTGCTTCTGGCACAAATTTTTCTACATCAGGACGGAGCACCTAGTGTCGAACCCTGAAGGATTCCCAGAGAGGTGGAATCCGGAACGTTAGTGTCTTTACCCGCATTTAGTATTGTTTGCAACCTCTGACCGTACGGTCATTATAACTTCTTTTCGCTTTCTTTTCCTTTTGCAGTGAGGGCTTCTCCATCCCGACCCGTTGAAGACATTAGGTCATGGGTGGAGAGGGTGATTCCTTTGGAGGAGGAATGTCGTACATGGTCTGCGTTCCGCAATCGATACGGCCCACCAGGTAATGCCTCGACTAGAGTTTGGAGGTTTCATTTAAGTTTCGTTGCTTGACCTATCTTATATTGGCAGGTTGGAGCGCCCCTAGGAGGGGGAGGAGGCAGAACGTCGCAGCCTCATCGGTAGTGGGGACTGATTCTGGGGATGAGTACATGCCCCGAGATTCTACAAGTGAGGGCGTCCCCGAGGTCGCTCAACCTAAGGCCGTACCTGTGGCTGAGTCCACGAGCGAAGCGACTCCTTCGCCACCGTCCCCTCGACCCGTGGAGGAGACTTTCGAAGGCGAGGAGCCGCCGGAGCGGAAGAGGCATCGATTGATGCTCGGCAAAGGAATTGCCACGGAGGACGAGAGGGCAAATGAGCCCCGTCCAGAGTCGAGGCCAGTTCTAATGGCCGATGCCATTCGTTCGGGGAGGTCTGCTCCCATAGGGAGGGCGGTTCCTGATATTGCCCTCGCACGTGTTCCGGATTGTGGCACGTCGGCCGCTGCCGAGGAGGCAGATGATGAGGAGAGGGCAGGTCCTGAGATGGCCCCCACGGTCGCGGATGCACCGAGGAGGGATCGTGCCCGTGTGGAGATGAAGGCGGGTATGCCTAACCGCCGGATTGTGATTCCAAGTGGATACAACCTGTTGCAAAATAGCGAGCAGGCCGCAGCAGATATGTCCCTGCTATGTGCGGCCGTTGAGAGTGAGAGTTTAAAAGTTGTCAGCGGCAGGGATTTATCCCGAAGAGTTGTCGGTGCGGCTTTGCAGGTATATTCTGTTCTTTATGTATTATAACGTGAACCTTGGGTGTATGCTGATTTGTTTTCTTTTCTTCAGATCCTCATTTTGGAGGTAGAGAGGGGTCGGCAAGTGCAGAGAAAGGCCGCCACCCTTAAGAAGGTGGTGAAGAAGTACAAGCAATGCCGTGTGAACACATGATTTTTGCCTCACATGAATTACTCCCACAAAATCAAAACAAAAATTGTCTCTTTTAATGTGTGCATTATGTGAATTTTTCGTGATATTTTTAGTAATTGTTTGCGTTTGTGTGTGCATGTTTATTTGTTTAGATTAATGAAAATACAAAACTATGTCGCATTTCCATTTAGGATTTAATTCTACAATTGTGAGTAATTAAGTGTGCTTTACAAAAAACGAAAAATCAAAAAATAATGTAATTTGCATTTTTAGCCTTTAATGTCCAAATTGTGTGATTTTATTTTTAATTGGTGTTTAATTTTGTGCGATAACTATTATTAGGAGTTAATTAGAATTTTTAGTTAATTTTTTATTTTTATAATTTAATTTAGAGTTTTGGTTTTATTAATTAGAAAATTAGGAATAAAAAGGAAAAGAAAAAGAAACAAATCAAAAATATAGAGAAAATTGGATTGGGCCACTTCAATTAAAAGAAACCAGACCCAAAAGAACCAAAATAACCAGCCCAAGTCAGCCGGTTCAAGAGACCATACCAAACGACATCATTTCGTCGTCAGTAGATCTGAGTCGTTCGTCCCAACTCAATCCAATGGGCCAAATACCTTCTCCCTCACCCGTTACATAACCCAAACCATATCCCACACCGGCCCGCCCCGTTACCTCCCCAAACGACGTCGCTTCTCTTTAATGAAGTGATCCAAACCGTTGATCTCGTCAGATCCAACGGTTTGGATTCATTCATACAACCGGTATGTAGGGACAAACCATACCCAGCCCCCCAATCTAAACCCCCCATTTTCCGTCTCTAACATTCAGAGACACCCCAAATAACCTCCGCCTCACACCACCGTCGACCGCTCGCCGGAAATCGCCTACGGCGACGGTCGACGGCCAAACAACCCCACCTTTACACCACTAAACCTCTGTGCCTTCCTCTTTCCAAATCCCTGCCCCTTTTTCCTCGAATCCTTACCGTTTGTCTCGAATAGTAGATCGAAAGATCAGTCAAAAACCCTAATTCGCCCAATCACCACCAAGTTAATACCCTAGGTCCCCCTCCTTCTCCTATGACCATACCTAGCCCTAGTTTTCCTCGAATCACCCTAGAACTCTTCGAATCTCAGTTTGAAGACATGAACCCTAGCGTCGCCCCAAGATGCTTTGGTGGTGGCGCTGGACCTAAACCCTCCCCAAGTCACACCCCTGAACCTCTAGACTACCCTCGTCCCAAATTCCATAATGTTTCAGCTCGAATCGAGCTGGAACTTGCCAAATGTTAAATCAACTGGACGAAACCTAGAGAGCCAAAACCTGGAACCTGCCCGAGTAAAAGGGGAAATTTGAGGTTCTTAATCGACTTTGCCGAGTATTTTCAGTCGAGAACACTCGATTAAAGTCCGTTTGGACCTCAAAAGTTAAAGTTGAAGTTTCAATGGGAACTGATTAGAGTCTGGGCTGCGATTTTGAGGTATTTTACTTCGTTTTCTTTTCTATTTTTGTCGTTGTTTATCTGTTTAAGCTTCATGGTATTTCATCATCTTTTATTTATTTTCTCTCTCTTCTATTTCAGACTTTTTTTGGTCCAGTTTTCTTCTGTCAATTAAAATATGGTATAAGTAGTTTCCTCGATTAATTCGCTTTGATTATAGCTCTGTAGTTCTGGTCAATTGTTGTTTGTTACCTCGATTTGTTTCATTCTCGTGTGATGTTGGGTCCCCTGCTATTTGTAGCTATTTGTCTTATGCATATTGGTTCAGTGTTGTTTCCCGTTCAGTGTGTTTATAATGTTCATGTGTTCTTGGCTAGGTTTTGTATTGATTTATTCCTTGTATCTATACCAATTATAGCTCAATGTGGTGTTGTTCTGATTGCTGTGATACTATTGATCTAATTTAAGGCCAAATTGCAAATTGTTGTTGAGTCTACTGTTGAGTATCAATGTGATTTTGATTCACTTTAAAGGATTTTGTCGAGTTCTGTGTTAGTGTTAACATGATTTCGATTTAAATTCAGTTCAGAATTTAGGTTTAGTCATTCAGTTGATATGAAATTGGTTATAGCTGTTTGGGGGTCTGGTATAGATTGAAGGGTAATTGGATTGAGGTAGGATTGTGATTTCAGTAGTTTCAGGGGGTATTTTGGGGAGTTAGATCACATAAATAATTGACTAAAGGCTGTTAATGAACTTAATGGAGACAATTCTAAGCGGGATTGAACAGTCAATAGACAACTAGTAGTGGAGACAACTTTCTAATTTTAAGGCCTAAAATAAGTTAATTTATTGTCCACTAGTTGCCTAAAATCAGGAGAAAAAGAGTTTGAAAACATATAAGAGGGAGATCTTTTTAGACATTTTCGGCCATACACACACATAAGAATACACTGAGGGTATACTCTGAAAATCTAAAAGGAAAAAAAAAATATATACTGAGACACAGATTGAGAGTTGAAGAGAGCTGGAACATTTTTCTGAGACATTAAAGGGGCTGGCTTTTAGTCTGAAAAAGGTCAGTGTTGAGAGCTTAAAGGAGTTGGCTTTTGAATCATTTTCAGAGGTCACACATTTTAAATCAGTTCTTATTCTCCTCTTGGTTCTCCTCTTGGTCAGTTGAAAAGTTAGGAGAGCTTTGAAAATACAAGTATTGAGAGAAAGTTTTAGAGCTTAGGAATCACATTTTGAGAGAGAGTTTCTGAGAATTGAAAAACAGGCTAAGAATATAAGCATAGGCACTTGGTTCTATTGTAACAGTGAGTTTGAGAAAGATAGAGAGTTGAGACATTCAACTTTCCAGATCATTTAGAAAGGTTCTCTTATTGTTTCATTGCTTTGGTTCAACTGTCCCACTCTTGACCAGTAGTTTAGCTCCCTCATAACCTCAAATATTTTGAAGTTCTCTGCTTTGAATCTTTGATGTCTGTTGGTTCACCTGGGTTCAATTACAGATCAGTCTGGGTTCAATTGAGTCAAGTTTTGGTTATTTTTTGGGTGTTATTCTTGGTTATTCATGCTGGGCTATTTCATTCATGTTTGGTTTTCAAACAACTCTGGGCTTTGAATTTGACTTGGATTGCTGTTACTGATCTGCTGCTGACGACTATTCCTTCTTCTTCTTCTTCTTCTTGTGTTTCCAATTCAGGTACACATTTTGAATCTCTGCTGTAGTTCCGAGCTTGAAAAATGGAATAAAAACTGCTCGACTGTGGATCTTAGAATATACCTGTTGGATAGTTATATACTTGTAGCAAATAGATATCAAAAATGTAGTTGTTTAATGTAGTCAAGTGTTGACTTGTATGATTAGTAACCATAGACTGTTTCTTTATAAACTATGGACTTTGTTGGATTATTGCGTTTTATTTGTAGACTTTTGGTTTGTTCCGAACTACTCCAAAATTTGTAAGAGTTTTTGTATTTCAGTAGAAGTAACTCGGCCCGTAGTTCATAGCTATAGTGGTATTAGGATTTGAGTTGATTAATCATCAGTTTATCAATGTGTTCCTGCATTCTACCAGTAGGCACGAGTTGGGTTCAAACACGACTTGTTAATGTTCCTTTAAGTGCTAATAATAATAGATTTTCCAAGCGTTGATTAAGATTAACAAACCCTCGGGTGAGCATTAGTGATTAAGGTTAGTTTTAATTTCAAATAATTGTAAAAGAAGGAATTCCAAATGGTTTTGAATTTGAAGTTAATTCAATAGTTCAATTCATTTAATAATGTTAGTTTAAATTAGTTAGAGAATAGTTAGTTTGTTTGGATAATACTGTTGTCGATCTCATGTTCTATTTGCAATCTCAACTATAGTATATTCACTAATAGAATAAAGAACGAAACAATCTCCCTTTGTACGAGTTTAAGTGCAATTTTCCGTTTGCATTCATTTTGATCTAATAACTAATAAGTTATGGCCTTTTCAAGCATGTTAATTAATGAGGCTTTCTTTTTTTAGAGACAAATAATATAAAATATCATAGTTTACTTTAGGATGGACCTTTAAATAAAATAAATGAGATGAGCCTCGCCAAATAAAACGCACAAACTGTAGGGCCCTCATAAAGGAATATATTAAAATACTTAGATTTCGGGACAGGCTATTTAGCGAATTGCATGGCCTTCCCCAAATAATAACGCGTTAGACTCTTTAGGCACGTGTTAATAATCTCACTTTCATAAACTCGGTGCACATTTATGTGACCCAAATCCAAATCTCAATGGAGTCGAAATATGTCAATAACCACGGGTACATTGATGTGACGTGGTTTGAGATGTGTTTTCACAACGTTGCAATTCTTATAAAACAATAATAATCAAAAGCGGTTAAAAAAGTAAATATGCACATAGGTTTGAACATGTACTAAAATCAGGTAATTAAGCCGAATATAGCAGTTAAGCGACCGTCCTAGAACCACGGAACTCGGGAATGACTAATACCTTCTCCCGGGTTAACAGAATTCCTTATCCTGATTTTTGATTCGTAGACTCTAATATGGAGTCAACTTTTTCCTCGATTCGGGATTCAAACCGGTGACTTGGGACACCATAAATCTCTCAAGTGGCGACTCCAACTCTTAATAATAAATCCCTTTTCGATTGTCCTTTAATTGTAAAAAACTCCCTTTACTACACCCTTCGCTGGGTGCGGTAGCGTAAAAAAGGAGGTGCGACAACTCTGGCGACTCCGCTGGGGATGGTACCCAGAACCACTGGTTCAGGGTTAGAAATTCGAGCTTAGAATAATTATTGTATTTGGCTTTGTTTATTATCTGATATTTTTACATGTTGGGCTTAATTGTACAAAATGATGCTTTTTACCGCTTTAATATTATTTGAACTGTATATATAAACTGTGCCGAAACCCTTCTCTTCTTACCTTTGGGGATGTGCTCGTTGGTCGAGACTCCTCGTTCTGTTAGTTTCATACCTTGAAATAAGAAAGAGGCTCGAAAAGTTTCTAAGCCGGCTGGCCTTTTGGTTCCCGAAAAGGAGCTCTTTCCTCGACTCGAGTTGTCCGCTCGGGTACACGGTCTAGAACAAACACCCAGGTTTTTAACCTAGTATAACAAAACCTCATGACGGATCCCTAGTAGGAACGCTTATTTTCATCATGTTGCATTCGACTTAGGGGACTCAATATAGGGGTTGGGTCCGGCTAGGACAGACAACCTGAAATGAAAAAGATCATCCTGCTGCATCCTGTTTGTTTTACACATTTATTTGCTTCAGACTTGCATGCTGACCGGCTTTTAAATATTGAGAAAAATAAAAAATAAAAAAAAATAAAAAAAAAAGAGAGAGAGGAAAAATAGTAGTGTAGAGGGTTAAGAGAGTTAATCACTAGTTTTGAAAATATCAATGTCCAAGTAGTGCTGAGACTCTACCGGATTTTTAGAAAAAATGAAAAAAAAAAGAGTTTTATTTTTCAAAATAGTTTGTTTTATTTTCCACTGAAAAAAAAAATATTTTCAAACATATTCTGCTTCATTTGCCAATAAAGAAAAAAAAATATTATTTGGTTTTAAAAAATAGTTTGTGTTTTAAAAATAAAAAAAAATGATTCGTTTTATTTGCCAATGATCTGAGAAAAAAATGAGTCTTGTTTTCAAATTTAGTTTATTCTCTTTACCCGAACTACGCATTGTTTGATTCTTACCGGATGTGAGATACGTAGGCAACCCTCATCGAGTCCAACATCCCATTTTGCAAAAATAGCCAAAAATATCAAAATTTTAATTGCGTCATAGTCGGGTGATGCCGCTTCGTCAAAAATAGCCAAATGTTCCCGAAAGGGACGCTGGAAGGCTGACCTTGCATAAACGGCCGCTTTTAGTCATTTTTGGATTTTTTGACCGGTTGACTCACACAACCTTAAAATCTTTGTCCCCGAAGTGCTGAAATGTCGCATTCGGAAAACCGGATCTTTCATTTTAATTTGTAGAAATTAAAAAAATAGTCAAATCGTTTTGAGTCAAATAATTTTTCCTTTTGTTTAAATCACATTAATAAATGTGCAGGATGAGCACGAGTCAAAATGAACCTTTTTCAATCATGACTAAAATCCCTTTCCAGTTGCGGCTATGGTGGAATGATTTAGGCAAAGAAGGGCAAGATGAAGTCAAGAAACATCTGAAAGGTCTTACGGGTTTGTTGGAAATCAAGCCTCAGGGGGATATTATAAGAGCATTGGTCACCTACTGGGACCCGGTGCACAATGTCTTCCACTTCTCAGATTTTGAACTCACCCCGACTTTGGAGGAAATAGCCGAATACATCGGAAGTGCTGAAACTCCATTAAAACACAAATACCTGGTTGCCCCAAGAGCCATAGCCGTGCACCAGTTTTTGGACTCATTAAAGATAGTCAAAACGGTCTATAACCCAGATTTGGCAAAAGGCTTTTGTACTCTGAGCTTCATATACCAAAGATATGGCCACATGGGAGGGTTTGACAAGCCAGATAACAAGTTATGCAGCAAAAGTAACCGTCGAAAATGGGATGAACATCGACGTGTTGCTTTCATGATAACCTTCTTAGGGCTTTTGGTATTCCCGAGTAAAGACATGAATATTGATATAAAGATAGCTGGGGTCGTCAGTACCTTGCTCACTCAATATGAAAGCACTCTCGCGCCCATGATAGTATCTGATATCTTTCGAGCTCTCGTAGCCTGCAAAGCCGGATGAGACTTTTTCGAGGGGTGTAACTTGTTGTTGCAGATGTGCATGACCGAACACCTGTGTCACCGTGCCCATTTCCTGAGCTATGGTTCAGCTGAGCAAACCTGCATAGAGGAGTTCTACACAAAAATTAATGGGGTTTGCTTACCTGAAGGAGTCTCGGCATACACCTCATACTTTTGGACCCTCAGCGCCAGTCAAATATAGTGGACACAGGGATGGTTACCGGTCGATGAAGTCATATATATGACAGTGGCTAGGCCCCATTTTCTCTTAATGGGACTCAAGAGCATTCAACCTTATGCGCCTTATCGGGTTTTGAGGCAACTTGGAAGGTGCCAGATAGTGCCAAGAGATGAAGATCTAGTACCCAAGTAATTGAAATAGGTCCTGACGGCCAATTTACTAAAGCAAGAGTCCGCCAGATCTGGAGCAAATGTCAATATCTAGAGGCGAACACTTGTGTACTAGATCGGGCTAAAGGGGAAGTTTCACCCGGATATCACGTTTGGTATAAAGGGGAAGTGTCATATAGGAGGCCGGCCAAAAGACCTCACCTCCAGGAGTTTGCCGAGTCTTCACAAGAGCATTGGGATTGGTTGGCGAAAGAAGAAAGCTACAGGGCAAAAATAGGCAAGCTGGAACAACAGGTTAAGGACCTGCAAATTGAAAATAGTGTGCAAGCCACGGCCGACGAGGGAGAAAAAAGGAAATTGACTCGAAAGATTGAAGCTCTCAAAGGTCAAAATCTGAAGTTAAAAACAATTGTCAGAAAGCCAGAAAGAAGCTGGGTTGACCAAAAGATCATAAATGAGCTAAAAAGGAAAGCCTGTGAATGCCAAGAGAACTTAGAGAAATCTGAAGCTAGACTAGCAAGTATCCAAGCCAGATGGGCAAGAGGCACAGAGGAGCGAGCCCAGCATGTGCTGCAGATAAAGAAGGACTGCGAGGGGAGAATCATTATCTTGAGAGAAACAATATCCACCCTCGAAGAACGGGTATTCAGACAAGCCAGAGACTTCAAAACAGAGAGGAAACGATGTTATGACCTAATGACGCGGATGGAGGAACAAATGAATGAGTTTCAGGATCAAATCCTTCATAACTCTTGAATGCTGGGGACACGGAACCAGCAGATAGAGCGGTTGCTTAGGGAAAAAGACGGGATCAGGGCAAGAATCGAAGATATCGGGCACTACATCACCAGGAAGTGCCTAGCATGTGAGGATATGACCCGCACCACCTTCTTTGCTGCGATAATGATTTATGTCCGCCAGATCGTGGAAGAATTGAAAGGGTTGCAAAGGGATCCTGCATCAAGGCTCGTGGCAAGGCCGAATGATACCTCATGGGCCATAGGAAAATTTAAAGCATTGATGCATTTTTAATCTTTGTAAATTTGGTGAGTCTATCAGTTAGTTCTTTAAGTTTTGTTTTGTTCTTCTTTAAAGTTTGTAAACTTTGTTCAAGTGGTTTAATAAAAGCAGTGGTTTGTGTGAAAAATATTTTACCACGTACTTTACATGGCCAGAACTACGCTCGGTTTGATTCATGCGGGGTCATGATACGTAGGCAATCCACATAAGATTCGACCACCTTAAAATAAGGAAAAAAGAAAAGAAGGAAAATGAGAATAAAAGAAAATTGAGAGGCGCCGAAAGAGGAGCACAACTATTAAAGGTCGGAATGACGCATGCAATCGAAGCGAATGTCATGATAGAAATGGTTAAACTGCCTAGGTGCATTGCATCTCAATGTGCGATTTCCTGTTTGTTAAACTCTGAAGACTAACAAGTTTTTTCATTTTCCAGAAATTTCAAGCAGTTAGTTTACTTAGAGCGTACTGGCACAACACCACTATCAGAGCAGATCTAAGGGACCGATACTGGAAATAATGTCTAGCCCTGATAGAGAAAGAAACCTTGAGGTAGAAGAGGTAGACGTACAAGCAATGAAAGATGAGGTATACAAATTGAAACAACAGATGACTGAGATGTACCAAGCTTGGATAAGCGGTCAGCCAGCACCACCCTACCCTGCTAACCCAACTTTTCTCCGACACCCGCCCAATCTCCAGAACGGCTTGTTTTGGACTCATCTCTCAACTTTCCTACATATCAACAGCACCAGACAACCTCCTCCCGGACACCCCAAATGCCAAAAACAAACCCATCCCCTCCACCACCAATTACCCCTGTTTTCGTGGCACCTCCGCCAGTCACACTTCACAGGTCTTCCAGCGAGCCTGTGTTTCAAACTCAGGATCATCAGTATTATCCTCCTGAACCCACCTTCAAGGCATCTGAACCTTACCCACTCCCTCTTCAGCCTGACAACCCAGAAGCACCCGAAAAATAGAACAAGAATCCCGAGCAGGAAGAAATGGCTCAGAAAGTAAAAAGCCTAGAGCAATCTTTCCGAAATATGCAGGGTCTGGGTGGCCAAGTCAGCGTGGTGTATAAGGATTTATGCCTGTTTCCAGATGATCAGTTTCCAGCTGGGTTCAAGATGCCTAAGTTGGATCTGTATGACGGGCATGGTGATCAAGTGGCACATTTGCGAGGATTTTGCAGTAAGATGAGAGGGGCATGCGGAAAATATGAGTTGCTAATGGCGTATTTCAGCCAGAGTTTTAGCGGATCTACATTGGAGTGGTACACACGCCAAGACCATGGTAGATGGTATACCTGGGATGACTTGGCACAAGCATTTGCCGGCCACTTCCAGTATAATCTGCAAATCATTCCAGATCGTTTGTCACTGATAAAGTTGGAGAAGAAACCTAGGGAGAGTTTCAGGGAATACGGGTTCCGCTGGAGAGAACAGGTCACAAGGGTATGTGAGCACGTGATTTTTACCCTAAGCAAATTATTCCAAAAATATCAAATAAAATGATTTTCACAAATTTTTGAAGTATGTTGCATCTTTTACTAATTAGTCACATAATAATTAATAATTAAAATACAAAAAATATATATGCTTTA